>JAOXNJ010261039.1:0-14507 GCA_028566655.1 Metis holothuriae | reverse complement strand
TCAATTTTTCTTCGAAAGTTTGTTGGCAATTGCTTTGAACTACGTTTTATAGCGCAGCTTTTCGATGTAATAAAATCATCATGAAATGTCTCCAAATGTGTGCTATTGCGCATCCAAAATCGCGACAATTTATCTGTGCCACCCTGTAGAAAAAAGCAGATGGAAAGGCAGCAACTCCAGAGTTGATTAAGCTTTGTCAAAGAGATTGACACGCAAAAAAAGGTTGCAAAAAGACTTGCCAAAATCGACAATCGTAAGTTTGCGAAAAATCCGCCGCTCCATCCAAACTCAATAAAACATATCAGAATTGACATAAGTCAATGTCTTACGAAATTGAGAACAATGTTTTTAAGCAAACAAAAACCAATGTAAATAATGTTGCCTGTGTAACCTTTTATATATGTAATATCCTTGCACCACATAGGCACAATGTTTATGTGCAGGAAAAAATAGCTTTATTTAAGATTTGTTAAACACACATAAAAATATGTACTTGAAGTTATGTTAAAGTAGTTTTATTTCACCAGCCGCTACTGCAGACTTTAGTTGCTAAAAAGGAACACATTTCAGTACATACTGCCAAGGACAGGCTTACGTAAAAATGAAAAGTAGGGCATTGCAAAAATGTGCATTGCTTAAACGAGTATGTACTACGAATGTTCACTATACACAGAGTCAAGTTCTCACTTCGGATAAAAGAACATCGCATACACATGAAGAAGTGTCACCAAAAACATTTTTAGGGCTTTTAGCGCTTCACTTTGCAAAAATGAGGTTGTGCAAAATTACCGGTTTCTATGAACCGCAATATTTCGTTTTTTTCTAAGGTACAGTGATCGCATTAGCAATTCGTACACTTATTTCTGCACTTGTCAAAGAGGATACGTACTTATGAGAAACTCTGACAGAAGATTATTACGTAGAGCGTTTTTGAATGCCAATAATATTTTTTTGTTTTGCATCAATAGGCACTAAAATTTTTCCATTATTTTTTGCAACAATGAAAGATAGTTAAGAGAACAAATTTCGTTGTGTGTGCTTTTTCGTCCAAAAATGGCACTTTTTGAACGATAAGGGATCTATTATCTATGTACTACTGTACTATACTCCACTTTTTCGTTGTCGTCGGTTGAAAAGAGCAAATCCGTTGTAATTCGATGCCCAAAGCTGTTTTCTTCTCGCATTATTTGGCAAACCCCAATTCTTCTTCAATCACTTGCATTAATGTTGGAATGCCTGGTTGCATTTGCCCTCTTCCTTCTCCTCGAGCTCGAACTTCTCCCTGAAATCACAATGCAACTCTTGCTGTTTGGATTTAGGTTCTATTTTGGGCGCAATTTTCTTCGCAATCAGCCAGTCGACGACAATGTCCTCGACGAAGAGGCTCAGGGCGGCGAAGATCAGCGCCATCACCAACATGTAGTAGCGGAAGGACTTCTCCGGCGGCAACAGCAGCTCGAACAGCACCACAATCCATCTGAAACGAATAATAACAATATTAAGTACCTAATTAGTTTATTTGAGATAGTTTGATTGTGTACTTGGCTGGTCCCAAGATGAGATAGATGTTGAAGAAGGTGATGACGACGACGGCCATGGAGAAGAGTCTGTTGGTGTACACGTGCTTGCGGTAGGGCTCGGCCTTGCTGTAGATAAGCGCCAGCACGATGTATTGGAACGAGCTGATGGCGAATACGGCGTACGTCTCAAATGCGGCCTTTTGTCATAAGTCATAACCAAAAAAACATAAATACGTGTACATCCTACGTAGAACTTACTTTTTTTCTTTAAAAAAACTTCATTTACGAAAAAATGTATTTTATTAAGATACCTCAGTGTCGTCGTCGATGCCGAGGCGCTTGAAGTGCGCGGCCACTCTGGTGTTGGCGTAGTTGGCGTTCTTGGGGTCGCGGGCGACGAACCACTTGGTCTGCTGCACAACCAGGAAGGAGACGAGCTGGAAGACGATGATCAGCACCAGCTGGAAACCCATCGAACTCAAAGGCACCAGACTCACCAATGAGCTCTGCGGCGGTCTTCTACTCAACTTGGCTGCAAATACAATTTTATCCATTGACTTTAAATAAAGCGCATAAGAATTAATATTGTCAAAAGCGAAATTTGGGAATCATTATCTTTTTCCCCAACCTTCGGAGGCATGTGTGCGTCCAAACAAGGCTGCTAGCACAGTGATGATACCCAGATCAATGTAGAGGAATTGCCAGTCGGCCAGATTACTTGCCACATGGTAAAGTAAGACCACGGACGTGAATTGGATGAGGGAGTAGGATGCGACGTATTTGAAGACCCCGAAAGAGGTTGTGAGCGCACATCTTCCTTCTCTGATGAGTTTGGGCACGCATCCAATGTCTTCGACTGTTGATGTGAAGGGTGCGGCTACAGACGATTCGTTCTGGGACAGAGAAATGCCGGCCTGGGCCGCTCTGAGGGCGCCGCAGTCGTTGGCGCCGTCGCCGCACATCAGCGCCGAGTAGCCGAGGCTGTGCAGCAGCTCCAGGATGCGCTGCTTCTCGTCCGGACTCGTGCGAGCAAAGACTTTGGCGCGAATCAACAGTTGTTGAAGTAATGAGGGATTGGCAGATAGCAGAGTGCTGAAGGTGGAGCCCTCCATGGCGAACACCGAGCTTAAATAACGAACGATAATAATGAATAATTAAGAGGAGAGAGGGAGAAATTTATTGTGTTGTACCTCCTGTTGTCGATGTCGAGTACGCACTCGTTGTTCTCGTCCAAGTTTTTATTACGGTTCCTGATGAGCTCGTACTTGACGTTACTGTCGATTACGCTCACCTTGACGACCTTCTGCTGGGGCGAGATCATGCCGCACTCCCTGGCCACGCTGACGGCCGTGTTGATGTTGTCGCCGGTGATCATCAGTGTGCGTAAATTCGCCTCCTCTAGCTCCCGTATTACAGATTTCGTCACCTTCTTCAGTCTGTGAAAAGTAGACCATTTATTATCTCTGAAACAACTCAAATAAAGTTTTTAGCTAATGTAAGAGAAGACTTAATTACTTGTTGTCGAAGACGATGAGTCCCAGGAAGTGCAGGTCGCTCTCGACCTTCTTCCTGTCAAGTGTCCTCAGCACTTCGTTCTTAACCTCTTTTCTGGCCATGGCGATGACTCTATAGCCCCTCTCAGTAAAATCCTTGAGCACATCTTTAATATTGACAGGAACACTTTCAGGCTTGCAGAGAAACATGATTGTCTCCGGCGCCCCCTTTGTGAATAACATGAACTCGGAGCTGTCCTCATTACTGTTGACCACAACCGACATGCGTTGGAGACTGGAACTGAATGGGAATTGTCTCAATTGGCCCATTCTAAAGCCATCATTAGTGGGTGGTCTCAGTGTCATTAAGGCACCAGTAGACAAATCGTTGGTGTACTGATTTTGGGACTGGGACAAATGCTCCTCCAGCTCCCACTTGGTGGCCTCGAACATCTTCAAATCAATGGGATCGCCTCTCAACTTGTCGTCAATGACGGCCAAAGAGTGACAACTGGCCATGGCCCGAACCATTTCCTCTCTGCAATTCATGTCTCGAATTCTTCGCACCTCCTTTTGCAGCTCATGTTGACCGCTGGTTTTGCGATTTATCAGAATGCCGTGGAAGTCAAGGCCGTCTTGGGTCAGAGTGCCCGTCTTGTCGAAGCAAATCAGATCGACGCTGCCGCTCACATTGATGGATCTTGGCGAAGTGCAGAAAATAAGCTTTCGCTTGAGGCGACTTTGCGCAAAAATTATGCCAATTGTCATAGCAGCAGGGAGCACGGGGGGGACGGCGATCGTTATCAGGTCCAGCGAACGCACCGCGATCTCCATCCAATGCTCGCCCTTGCGAATCTTTAAAAAGTGCCAATCGAGAGTCAAAAAAAATTCAATTAGGTAAGAGTTAATTAACTTTTCAATCTTCGTTACTCGTAGGAAGCAGGAGTAGACGAAGCCGATGAGCGCGACGACAAAGAGGCTGGCCACGAACTTGTACGAGTCCTTCTCGAAAACGAAGTCTGCGGGCAAGGGGTACAAGATGCTTCTGACCAATCTGCCCTTGGTAGTACTGAAGCCAGTTCTGAGCACTATTGCAAAGGTCTTGCTCCTCGTCTGAAGCACTTTGGTGCCCGAGAAAAGCAGATGCTTGTTCAAGAGGTGTTCATCGAAGTCTCTAATCTCGTTACTGTTGCCCTCCAGACCGACCTTGGTGATGGGAACGGCCTCTCCGGTCAACATGGCCTCGTTGACCACCACCTGGCCGTTGATGATGAGGGCGTCGCAGCCGATGTCGCAGCCGCCTCGGGGGATCTCAATCAAGTCGCCAGGCACCAATTCACGCGAATTCACACTAACCGCCTTGTCATCTCTTATGACGAGAGTCTTCGTCTCCAGCTTGACCTTGTCCCTCAATCTATTCTCGTTGCGGCGCGTCTCGTACACCTCCAACGAGATGCTCAGCACCGACATCACTGCTATGGCCACACTATAGTAGTAATATTCGTCCAGAACCCAGACTGTCACGGCGAACACTTGAAAGACGTAGTATGGGTTGAGCACTTCTCGGAGCAAGAGGTAGGACACAGAGTGCACCGCCACCTCGATGCTGTTTTCGCCATACACACTTCGTCTGCAATTAATCAATCGATAAATCAATTTGGTCCAATAATAGCTACTTTTTATGCAAATTAATAAGATTTCATGTAATAATTGTCGTAAATAAAAGACCTGCTTGCGGCCTCTTCATTGGAGATGCCCTTTTTCTCAATTTGGCTTAGATCGAATCCGTCTAGGCCCATCAATCTGACGAAGAGATTGGTTTCCTCGTCGAACACGAAGCACACCTTGTGGTAGGTGAAGTAGCGCACGTTCTCGGCCTCGATGAAGCCGGAGGAGCTGGACACGGGCAACGACAGCTGACCGCGAAGCTCGTGCACTCGGCGAACGCCGCGTCGCACGTGCTCGCCCTTGTACGTGTCCTAAGGAAAATTTAGTCACAATCACTTAATAAATCCATTTTACCACGCTATTTAAATTTTGATTGAAAACATAATTGATGAAAAGATTTTGCTTGAAAACATGAATTCATTCAATTTAAAATTTTATGCTTATCGCACCTCGACAACGATCAGCTCGGCGTCCTTCAAAGCGACCTTTTTGCAAGTGAGTCTGACTTCCCAATAGGGCAACCAGTACATGAGAAGCTTGAATAAACCCAAGGTTAGAATTGTGGCTAAATTTGCAAATAATTTGCGATGAGAGACCGAAGTGTAGGCCAAGGCGGACCATGAGTCTTGCTCCGAGTCCGTCGACAACTTTTGCCTCGTCGCCCACCCCGATGAACCTTCTGTGACAATATATACATATGTCAAAGATAACATATTATTCGAGTAATAATGCATTATTGACTTATTTAGCTTTTTTGTTTTGGCGATTACTCAATTAAAAAAAGGTCTCAAATTTTTAGGCTTTCGGTTTTCAATATTATACGATATATGTAAATATAAATGCTTGAGATTCCATGATTACTTTGGATTAGCACAATCACGGACCGTACGTGGCACAATACATTCTCTGAGTGGATAGCTCAATAAAGGGGCCTCATTCTAAAGATGTCACTCACCCTCGACTGGCTTTCGCATGACGATCGTCTTTTCAGTGCATAAAAATGCCAATATTGAGCCCTGAGAACCAACCCTCGATCCCTATATCATGATACAGACTGGTTAATATTATTTTATCTTTCGTTGGCTGTGCCAAAGGACAGGTAGACCTGAGGCCCTCAGGGCTTGACGCACTTGATGGCTTGAGATGAAGTGAGGCCACTTGTTACGCAAC
The DNA here is from genome assembly GCA_028566655.1 of Metis holothuriae. Taxonomy (NCBI): domain Eukaryota; kingdom Metazoa; phylum Arthropoda; class Copepoda; order Harpacticoida; family Metidae; genus Metis; species Metis holothuriae. The sequence goes on along the minus strand of JAOXNJ010261039.1, from coordinate 8,656 downwards.
ATTAGACACATACAGGGCCTCATCAGGTTCATGTCAGGTGTTCAATGATCTGAAAGCCGCTGTCCAAGTTGCATCAAGCCCCATTAGATGCAAGGCACGCTTCTTATGTAATGACCAAAGTCAGCATTCCCTGGGAATTAATGCTTACTTGTAATGTCCACATCAGGAAAATGCTTGCTACTACAGTACATCCTTATGTACTGTATACATATTACTAGGGAAGGTACCCGGCGTTGCCCGAGAACACTCGCTTCCCGATATGTCCGCTTCGCTCGCCCCTAGTACCAACTACTACTTCTTTTACTACTTCAACCTCGTACTACTGCCACTACTTGTACTTCTACTTTTAATATTACTTCTTCTTCTACTACTACTGTTTGTACTACTGCTGCTTCTACTGCTACCTCTTCTACTTTTACTGCATTGTCCTCGCTCTCATGGAGATGCCCTAATTGGCGAGAAAATATTCCCGCACACCTCCCGCACACATGCACGCACGTGCACACACATTCAGTTTTATATATAGTTATAGATAAGAAAGATTTGAGAAGATTTTTTTGTGAACATAATACGACGCTTAGCAACGAACTCGATTTGTCCTCGATTGTGCACGTCATGCTAAAAATCTTGCCACCTCATCTGTTCCCTGTGGCATCAATGCGGGCCCAAATCGGCCTCAGATCCGAATTACGTAACAAATTACATGACCAAAAAAGCACAAAAAATGCTTTTGACCAGTAATATGTAAAGCACACAAAGTTTTTTATTAGCGAAGTCAACGACAATGGTAATACACGAGGCAAAAGGCTCATCAGAACAGATGTTGCATATTTGTAGCCGAAAACAAAGTGCAGTGCGAACAGAGAGTTCTTTGAGTCATTCTTCTGAGCAATTTTACCATTCTCAAAGGTCGTACTCAATGTTCACTAAATAGCCATGAAAACCTTCGTGTCTTGCCAATGCCAACTATAACTGGGAAACGAAGAAATCCATTGTGGTGCGATCGCTTAAAATTTGCTCACAAATGGATTGACATTCTCAGTAATGATGGTCGCCAATATTTGTATTAATTTCCTTTATTGTAAGCAGCCTCAGTAAAGCATCTTGGAGAATGAGAGATGAGTTTGTGGTCGAAGTAGACACACATTGCTTGACTCGATACAGACGATGATAATACAGAGGATAATCATCGTGTGAAAGAAAAATAGGATTTTACAAAAAAATGGCTCCATTTTTTTTGCCCAAAATATGTTCATTTTCTTCACTTTCAATCATGCCAATTAAAACATCAAGTTTTCACTCTGCGGCTTCTTAAGCAAAGAATTGCATTTAACAAGGTCTTTAGTTGCAGATGTTCAGTTCTCTCCGCTTGGGTTTGTGACTAAACGACCTTCAATAAACACTTGTGACTCAATTTCAAATCTTGAATGCCTCTCTAATTTGTGACTGGATCTTTTGATTCTTCTTTCTGATTCGTAACATTATTCACTTGCGAGTTGCGAACTAGGTGCTTAATTTCTCCTGTCTAGCTTTTTGGTAGAAGAAATTGTCGTCCAGACTGTAGAGAACAGTGGCCGAGATGACCAAGGAAGCACCGAGGCCGAAGCTGAAGGAGAAAACGGCCTCGCCCAAAAGCAGCCAAGAAAGGAACGAACTGAGCAATATCGAAAGAGAGGCTGCAAACCCCTTGGCAATATTGTCAGCGTACTTCACCGTTAAGGCCACCATCAAACCGCCCAGGGCCTATTCAAAACAAGTTTTAGGTCTGATATTATTATTCCTTACTTTAAAAAGGACTCAATTCATTTTAAGGTTTTAGTCTTAAGTACCTGAAAGATGACTAGAAAGTACACGACCATGGTGTATCCGTGAAAGAACCCTTGGGATGAGACCGTCTCCCTGTCATTAGTGATGAGGGGTATACTCGCCATTGGCACCGACACAAGACCTTTTTTCATAACATTTCAATAACAATGACTTTCAGAAGGAGTATAGCAAAGATTCCACTTACTCAACTGTAGGTTTCGAATTATAAGGGAGGTTTGACGACTTCTCTTAACCAACTTTTCAAAGTAGACGCCCGACAGCCCCGAGGAGAGACAGGCCACTAACACGCAGGACACGCCAAAAAGTTTGCTGGTAAAGGCGACATCAGAAGACTCGTCCTCGGATAAATCTGATTCCTCATAACCAGGTAGCTAAACAGCAATAAAAGTTGTTTTCCGGTTCAAAATGTGCCACTTTTTCGCGAAGGTAGATAATTTTAGAACCTGCACGAGGATGACGCCTATGGTAAGAATGGTCAAGGCCAGCCACTTCAAGGGCACTAGACGTCTTCCAAGAAGCCAGCAAGAGCAGATGGCTGTCGTCAGCAACTTCAGCTGATACGTAATCTAAATAGGAACAAAAAAATGGTGTTACTGTCAAATTACAAACTAACACAAAGATTACAAACAAACACAAAGTATGACTAACTTGGTAGGTGGCAGCATCCAGGTGGGTAAGTGCCAAGTAGAGCACGTTGTTCTGCATGGCATAGAGACCACCAGGGATGAGCAGCCTAAGACTCTCCTTGGGCTCCAACACGATTTCACGAAGGAACATTTGATAAGCCATTTTGAGACCTGTAAGTAAAGGAAAAGTTTACTTGAATGGTTCTTAATCGATATCAACTGAAGGACTTAAAATGACTATACTGAAATTTGTGGAGGCGAACAAGGCAACCAGGCCCACGACCAGCTTGACGACTTCACTTAAAAACACCGATGTAGAGGGCAAATAGTGTTCCTCTGGGTTCGACTGGCGAGTGTAGCGAATGAGAAGTACATTGAGCGAGGTCTGCAGCGTCAATCCCACCAATAAGGCCGACTTGGAGACCATCTTCGTCCACTAAGAGGTGACTTTCGTTACCCCGGACTCACGCAGCAGTAGAAGTTCACAGCTGTCGAATCGACATAGGCAGCCAATTCGAGCTATCGTGTCGACCTAAAAAGGAATGGGCAGGTGATGCTACTTTTGCCTTTTATGTGCCTTTTACACGACCAGATCAAAAGTTAGTGACAAGAGGCTTTTCACGCACTTAAGTGTTAATGGGATGGATGTATGCACAGGAAAAATCTAATACAAAAAGAGACATCGTGCATGTCTGAATCACTCCGAGTCGGATTTCGCGCCCCATTTAAGCTCTTGAAATGTTTTTACAAGAGTGTCAACAGTGATTTTCATTAGTTGACGTAGTCTTTCACTCACTGCATGTTGACTCTGTTGAGGGCTAAATAACACTTGTTAGTGGCCTTGTCCTGCCAGCCTAGTGGCCCTATTTCACAGTCAGCACAGATGAGGAACTTTTGGTTCTGTCCATCATTTCTAGTGAATCCAATGTTGTCGAAGTCGAACATATCTTCTACTCTTAGAGCTTCGTTGACCCTCTCAGTTGGCCAGGGCTGCTTCAATAGCTCCCTCTTCTGATGCATTAGGGGCAGGTCGAAGTCGATGCATTCGTAGGTGCCTTTCTGCTCAGGCAATACTTTGCAGGGGCAACGCAAACACGTGATTTGAACCGAGTTCAACCGAGGCAAACTTGTGCCGTTCGATGTCATTCTTTTGATATCAATCGCCGTATGATTGTGTGAAATTTTGAAAACTGCGAATGAAGTAGCAGCAGGTTTCTCCCCAATCACTTCCTTAGTCTTCTTTGGCTAAAAAACAAAGATTTGATGCATCAATAAAGGGTTTAACAGATTAAAAAAGACACGTCTTTGGATATTACAAATACGAGTTAATAGGCATTTACTTATAGTAACTCATAGTTGCAATTTTGAGACAAAATGGCTTTTCTTAAAAGTTTGAGTGGGATGTAGAAAAAATTTTAAAAAATGTAGTCGAAAATAAGTCAAAACAAATAGACCACTCCTGTATCCACTGAAGGTTCCTACACAGGCGCTAAAAAGCAGAGTCACTTCAGAAATTTTGTCCCCTCTGTAGTTTTACAACCATTTTTTGAACTTCTTCACACTTTCTTTCTGCTCTTGAACCTTCCTCCAATCGGCGCAACTCGTCTCTTGGAACTATTCTTAGCCTTAGCATTATCGTGACCAGCCATCTTTAAATGCAACGCCTTATAGAGCATCTCGCCACTCTCCGTGTTCTCTAATAATTCACAAAGTTCTTCCTTGGAACAGGCAATAAGCTCAAATAAGTTCTTTTTACGATTGAGCACTGAGTAAATGTTCTTTGAAGTGATACCTGGCAACTTCAATAATAAATCAGATATGGCGTGGTTGAAATTACCAGGGTTTTCAAGTTCACTATTCTCATTAGCAGCTTTGTTGGCTGCTTCCTGAGGATCTGGCTGCTCTCTTCCCTCCTTGAGCTCACTGAACAGCTCAGCTGTGGCTGTGGCACTTGGGGACCAAAGTATTCTTAGCTGAGGAAAATGCAGTGTTAGCAACTGAAGCCTGGCAGTTACATCTGACGAGGCAATGTCTCTTGACAGATAATATTTGCCTTGTAGAGCAAATGGTTTGCTTTGATCAAACTCAATAAGCAACATCGGTCTTGCATAATGCCTGATCATGGCCTTAGCCTGATTATAGAGTCTGCCTGATTGCAGGGACCCAATGAGATCTGAAATGCTCTTTCGCTCAATGCAAATTTCGGGCGTTAGAATGTAGTCTCCCACCACCAGAGTAATAGGGTCGATGTCGATGTTGCGATTGTGTAGAAGTGAAGGTAACTCGCTTCGAAACTCACGCATGTCTATTACTATCAGCTGTTGCTTCTTCTCATCCTTTGAAATGGCCTTCCTGCTGTTGCTATTATTACTCAGTGACGCTACAATGGCGTCACTAGCCTTTACAGCCGCATCTCTTTGCAGATCAGGGTTGATCTGGTCCTCTTTAGCTTCTCTTTCCTCAGGAATAACCATTTCGTTCTTGGCCTCTATGAGCACCTCGAACGCCTTCTTCTCTTGCTTCAATGTCGTCAAGTACACCTGCTCCTCCACGCTCTTGTCAAACATCAAGAAGAAGACTTTCACCTTCATAGACGGATTTGAGGCTTGATAAACTTCGATCTGACGCACTGAACTCATGTCAATATCGTACATGACTATTACATGGGGTCGAAGAGTGTTGATAAGCTGGAAAAGCTCGAATCCGCTTATTTGTAATGACTGTATCGTGGTTGTAACGTTGTTCGCCGTTGACGTTTTACTCGAAGACCTCCCTACACTTCTGTCGCTGTCGTCCTTTATATCGTCGGTATGGTCGCCGCCGTCACTTTTATCATTTGTTGGGTACATCTGAGTAAGGGTGTTCGTTTGGGCCGGAACAGACACCTTTTTCTTCCTATTTTTATCGTTTTCTTCATCGACCTTTTGGCCGCCATCAAGCTCTATCTTGCCGTATCGCTCTGAAAGAAGTCGATTAAACTGTCTCCCGAGCAATGTTTTGGCTCCGAGACTCAAGTAGTCGTCCACCTGACGCGCTGTGCGATCATCGGCCGTTAAAATTAATACTGAACAAGGTTGAGACACTTCTTCCGTTTCTGCTGTGTCCGATTTGGTCTTTGGTGGCCGAAGCTCGTCCAAAATCTGACTCAAGGCCTCCCACTTAGGATTTATCTCTATAATATTCAACAGTCTCTTCGTGTTGTCGTTGTTCTTGGCACTAATTTTTTCGCTGTCGTTGCCAAATACTCGTTTCTTAGCAGCCACATAGAGTGCGTCAGCCGCGTCATCGACCATCCAACTCGATCTGACTGCTCTCTCACGGCTTCTCAGGGACGCAATAAAGGCATAAAAAGTGACACAGTCATACTGAGACAAATGCATTATGGCTTGCCTCAAAACCTTCATATCGGCGACTAATTGTTTTGTTTTAATGCTTAATTGATTCCAAATAGGATCTAGCTCGCTCTGCAGAGCCTTTTGAAAAGAAGGTTCCAACGCGTTTTCTACACAAAGCTCGTCGTGTGCCTCCAATGTTGGGTTGAGACGGCGTAGCTCCTGCACATTCAGATTCAACAAATCCACCAACGAAGATTGCACTAGAAAAAAAACAGAACATTAATACGTTGATTGAGCACTTTGCATTTTACCAGTTTGCGTAGCACTCGAACTACTCCTAGGACTGCATACCTGTAAGCATGTTAGGGGTCATGGGTAAATGAAGCTCCACGACGTCAGGTGCACAAGCCTACAAAAAAAAAAGAGGATCACGTTGAAATTCAATTGCCAATGCATTTATTACAAATTAAATAAACAACTCACTTTGAGGCATTCTGTGACTGAAGCGTGAAATCTTGGCCACAGATAAAGATTTCGAAGAAATAAGCTTCTCATGACCCTTTCCACTTTGTCTCTCTTTAAGAAGGCTTTAGGTGCGTTGCTGAGTGCCTTAATGAACCCCTTTTTGTTTTTTTGTCGAAAAAGCCGCAAAACGAAGGCGTCTTGACAGGACGAGCCTAATCTATGAGCTCTCAGTACTATAAGCCCTGTGATGAGATCGACTGGCATTTTGTCCGTCAGTAAGTCCATAACAAGGATGCGCGTCGACACGAACAAAACGCCGCCGCTCAGGTACACCTAGCATTTAAGAAAGAAAAATTCGTTTTATTTTTCAATGGCTTTATTAGTTTGTTTTAGTATTAAGGGCATGTTGACAACTTTTTGTCTCTCAGAAGCACTCGTCTCAGCCGAAATTCTTTTTGGCAGACACTTCGTTGTGGTCGTTGCGGCTGAAGTATTCTGTTCGAGCTCAAGATACTCCTCAACTTGTTGAATACAGAACTGCTCCTCGTGCTCGTCGCCATTCATTACGAGCACCAGGTTACCCGGATCGCAATACACTTTGACAAGGTTGCTCACTACTGTTTCGAGACCCAGACCCTTGGCGGTCACGACCAGGCCGTCCGAGTGAAGTAGATCGAGAAACATTTGATTCTCAAACGCCAGCATTTTGAAATAATTTTCCCCCTGAAAAAAAGACGCTTTTAATAGGATGACAACCCTCTACTTTTTGTAAACAAACACATAAACGAACCCCACTAGCATTTTGAACAGGCAGCTACAATTAAGTCATTCCCCATCGAAGTCATCACTATTGCCCTCAAATTCATCATCTCCATTCATGTCTTCATCTTCACCATTGTCATTATTTTGTTCTTCTTCCTCATTGCTTTCTTTGACATTGCTATCGTCTTCACTTGCACTCATATTTTCATTTACATTGTCGTCTTCATCCTCTTTGTTACCATTACAAAACATATAACTCTGCTGGTTTCCGAAGAGGGAACCAAAGAGCTCATTTCTCGCCACATCACTCATGACCTCCTTGCTGTAGATCGGCGCCATGAAGTTTACCAGTTTGGCATGAATATCATAACGCAGTTTGCGTCCCTTGCTGGCTCTGGTGTCTACGTTGCTCCTTTTTTTCTTCCTGTTGTTTCTCTGCATCTGCAACCAGAGCATCGTGGCTCCCACCCCGTCCTCGGTGTCACTTGTTTTCTGACTAATGAGATCGCGTAGTAGCAAGTGATAGAAGTCATCGTCGTCGAAAATGTCCACAAGCTCGTCGTCATTCTTGACATCTTTAACATCGCCGTTAGTTTTAGAGCTCGTTTTAGTACCCATTATTCTGTAATCGCTGCGCTGAACTCGCGTTCTGCGCACCAGGTGATCCATGTTGTCTTCCAACGTAGTCCTCAAGTGCATCACCACAGACGAAGAGTTGTTTTTCTTTAAGTTGTTGGACGTGATTCTCGTGCGCTCGCTCCACTTGTTCAGCACTTGGTCTCTGAAGGACACGGAATCTTTCTTATCAGAAACCTGTCTCTCTTTGAGCTCGTCCAGAAGCTGGGTCAACTTGGCCAAGTTGGCCTGGGTCTCCTTCAGCTTCAAGTTGGACGCGGCCAAGATGTCCTGGCTCAGAGTCTCCTCGAGACACTGCGCCTCGGGAAAGCGGTTGAGTCGCGTCATCAGCTTCTGTAGTTGAATTCGGAGGCCCAGAAGCTTCTCGAAAACCTTCTGCTGATTCCTGATGGCTTCGCCCTTGCAGGCCTCGGTGGAGGTGGACGAGCGACGAAGCAGGGCAGCGTCTCCGGCCTCATACTCATACACCTCGCCGTCGTCGTCTTCCAAATCGCCTTCTAAATTGCCTTCCAGATCGTCGTCCCCCACATCATCGTCGTCTTCATCGTCGTCCTTGTTGTCGCTGTCGTCGTCGCCGGCTTCGAGCAAATGTCCGAGCTCGGCTTCGTCGTCGTCGCCGTTTTCGACCCTGAGCCTTTTCCTGGAGACGCTCTTGCCGGCGTACCTCTCGCCGAGGCCCAAGTCGGCGTTGGCGGCCCTCAGCGACCCCACCCTGCGCTCCCCGACGTCGACGAGTTGGTCGTCGTCGTCCTCCTCGTGGTCGTGGTACCACTTGTCCTGCCCCTCGTCCTCGTACCCATCTGGAGGCTGCTCGCGGTGCAGCACCTCCTCCACCTGCTGCTGGGCCGTGCGCGGTCGCTTCATGCCGGGGACGCAAGACTCGGCCAGGCTCGCGATGCAGCACGTGCGCTGTTCGGTCAGGACTGTTGTGGGGGGAAGGATAAACGTGCCTCTACAAACGTGCCCCTGCGCCGGGAAAGTGTAACAAACGTGCCTCTTCGCGAA
>JAOXNJ010260928.1:0-14522 GCA_028566655.1 Metis holothuriae | reverse complement strand
TCCGAATCCGATTTATTGTTAACGACGGGCGATAACCAAGTCAGAGTGCAAGGCTTTTTTATCAATCCCTATGATTTTTATGTCCGCAGTGATGCCAATGATGAAGGAACGATTGACGGTGAACACATCGCCCAATACCTGAAGTTAGCTGATGCAAAACCCACAACCCTTGGAACACTCTTAGAAGATTTTGGTCGACAATTAAGCTTTCGAGAAGTTGAAGTCACGACCGAGCCTCTGGAAACCGATAAATCCAGCGAGGCAGATGATCTTGATGCCTCTGTGCAGAAATGGTCGCGAAATGAGCATGAGGAAGAACTGCGGGCAAACGAGTTTGGCCAAATCATTAACGGGTCACGTAAACCCAGTCGTGTATTGGGCAGTCCATTAGATGATCATATCGGTGGTGGTGACGGCAATAATGATCTCTTTGGCGGTGCCGGTAATGACAAGCTGTCTGGCGGTAAAGATGATGATGTCCTCGTAGGAGGTGTTGGCAATGATGAACTTAGAGGGGGTGATGGCCAAGATCTTTACATCATTGAACGCGGCCATGGTCACACCCTTATTCGTCAAGAAAATACAGCCTCGCAGGATACTTTAAGGTTTGGTGAAGGCATTAAACCCTCGGATATTGAGGTGCGACCTGGAGAAGAAACCCGTGATGTCGTACTGGTGATACACCCCGAAAACAATACGGTAACCATTAAAGACTATCTGAATTATTACGGCGAAGTCACTTTTAAGGCGATTGAATTTGCTGAGGGTACCCGCTGGCTCGGAGCGGATGTCTTGGTGCATCTAAATCAAATAACCGATAATGCGGATCAGTACTTTGGCTCTGATGCGAATGATGAAGTGGCGCTACTGGATGGCAATGACAAAGCCTACGGTGGCCAAGGCGATGACCTTTTGAAAGGTGACGGAGGCAATGACGAGCTGTTCGGTGAGGAAGGGGATGATCGACTTGAAGGGGGTGCAGGCGATGACAGCCTGTACGGTGATCGACGCGATCCAGACCAAGTAATCGGCCATGATACCTTAATCGGCGGTGAAGGCGATGATGACCTTTACGGTGGTTTAGGTAATGATACCTATCATGCAGGCCCTGGCAGGGATACCGCTTACGATGAAGGTGGTAACGATACTTATCTTTACAAAAAAGGTGACCGTGTCTTAAAAATTACGGACAAACCCAATAAAGATAAAAGTAAAAGCCAGGATATTTTGAAAATCGAAGGTATTTCACCTCATGACATAGAAGTCGATCGTGTTGATCAAGCGCTGTTTCTGATTGTAAAAGGCACTAGGAACAGGGAAACAATTAGAATCAATCAGTTTTTCTCGCGCGATGGTTCCTCAGTCAAAGATTCCATAGAACGTATTGAGTTCTCCGATGGCACACAATGGGATGTTGCTACCTTAATTGAAAAAACATCCAGTAGCACTGAAGGTGACGATGAACTGGTAGGCACAGCAGCAGCGGATACGATTGCGGGCCTGGGCGGCGACGATGAAATGTTAGGATTAGCAGGTAACGATACGCTTAAAGGCGATAAGGGTGACGATCTCTTATACGGTGGCGCGGGTGATGATACCTTAATCGGCGGTGAGGGTAAGGATACCTTAAACGGAGAAGCCGGTAACGACACGCTGATCGGCGGTGCAGGCAACGATGAAGCGGATGGTGGCATTGGGAATGATACCTATGATTTAGGTACAGGTCGGGATCGTGCTTTTGATCAAGCAGGGGATGATACCTATTTGTTTGCCAAAGGTGACGGTAACCTATACATCAATGACTATCAAAAGCAAGGCCTCTCGAATGATGTGCTTAAACTAACTCATGGGATTTTACCCGATGAAGTAAGTGTCAGTCGTGATAACAGTTATTTAATCATTAAAATTAATGGTACGGATGATGAAATACTTATTGATAATTTTTTCATGGGTTCAGATTTTAAAAATTCAATAGAGTTCGTTGAATTTGACAATGGCATTCGCTGGGATAAAACCATCCTTAAGCAAAAAACGCAAGCAGGCAGTGATGCCAATGATCATCTTAGCGGTACCGATCAAGATGATCATCTTGATGGCCAAGGCGGTCATGATAGCCTTTATGGTTTTGATGGCAATGACCATTTAATCGGTGGTTTGGGCGATGATGAATTATTGGGCGGGAACGGATCGGATATGCTTAATGCTGGTCAAGGAGAAGATAAAGCAGAAGGTGGCCGCGGCAGTGATACCTATCTCTACAACAAAGGCGATGGTTTATTAACGATTACTGAATACCCAGAACATCAGGCTAATCAAGATATTCTAAAACTCAAGGGGTTCGAGCCTAAAGAGATTATTTTAAGCCGAGAAAACGATAGGTTGATGCTCACATTCACTGCGGATGATGGTTCTATTATTATTGAAGATTTCTTTAACGGGGAAGAGACAAAAAACAGTATTGAACAAATCCTGTTTGATAATGGCCAGCGTCTGACACACGCACAAATGGTCAGCCTGATTAATACACCCTCCGATCGCAGTGATACACTCTACGGCACCACAGGCGATGACCTTATCAATGCGATGGCGGGTGATGATCAGGTTTTTGGATTACAAGGTGATGATCGTATCCTAGGTGGCTCTGGGAATGACCGACTGGATGGCGGCGCGGGCGATGACATTCTGATCGCTGGGCCTGGCACTGAGGATAGAGCGATAGGGGGTGATGGTCATGATACCTATCATTTTAACTTAGGTGATCAAAAGCTTAACATCGATAACTATGATAAAGCAGGATTATCGTCCGTCGACACCCTGATCTTGGGTGCGGGTATTGCACCTAGCGATATCGTCAGTTACCGCGACCGCGATGATTTGATACTGACGGTTCAATCGACGGGTGATCAAGTAAGGATCGCTCATTGTTTTGATGCTCAAGGCGTATCTGAAGCAAATTGCCTTAATTTCATTCGTTTTGAAGATGATGCAGCCACCGTCTGGGATCTCAATACCCTTAGGCAGTTGGCACTAAAAGGTACTGAGGGTGATGATCACCTACAGGGTTACGATTCGGATGACATCATAGAAGGCCTTACGGGTAATGATTATTTAAAAGGAGGCAAAGGCAATGATACCCTTATCGGAGGCCCTGGCATAGATGGAGCGCTAGGGGGCGAAGGGTCAGATACCTATGTGTTCAATCGAGGTGATAATGGGTTAGGCATTTACGGCGAAGGCTATAATTCTGTTGATGTAGATACTTTACAGTTTGGCCCAGAGATTAAGCTGAGTGATTTGGTTTTTAAAGAAAAAGATGGTCATTTATTGATTAATATCCAAGGGACTGGCGATGATATTTCAATCAGGGACTTCTTTAAATTAACGGATCGCCATGATATTAACAGTGCTACCCATGGAGAATTAGGACATAGCATTGATCGTATCGTTTTTGATTCAGGTGAGCAGCTCACTTACCAAGAGATAGAGCGTCTGGCTAACTTGAGCAGTGCATCAGCAAATGATGAAAAAATTTACGGCTCTCAGTTAAACGATTATCTTCAAGGATTAGGAGGTGATGATACACTGGTTGGGTCTGACGGTGATGACGTGTTGCACGCTGGACCCGGAATAGATTATGCCGAAGGGAATAAAGGCAGTGATACCTATTTATTCGCACGCGGCGATCAAGAGTTGGAGATTTTTAATTTTCATTTCGACATTGGCCAAAGCCAAGATACCTTAAAATTTATTAAAAATACTGACACTGTAAAAAATACTACTTTAAACAAAAAAGAGCATTTTAAATTCGATAATAAATTTAATACTTCAACGCAAGATGATGTTTTTCATTATCAACCTTCTATGGGTAAAGTGTTGATTTCCAGACCCTTCGGGTATATGAATAACCCAGGCAACGATGTGCTTAATATTCAGGGCTTCACGCCAGATCAAGCGAATATTCAGCGTATGGACGATTCATTGGTGATTGAATTTGAAGAAGATCAAAAACTGATCGAAATCCAACACTTTTTTGATGGCGCTCACAACAATGAATCTATTGAGTTTGTGCGCTTTGAAGAAGGCACACAGTGGCGTGTCGAAGACATCATTGCTCAATTACCAACTGCGAGTGAAGGCGGTGAAGAGCTTCATGGCAGTGAGAACAGTGATGTAATCGACGGCCTGTCAGGTAAGGATACATTGGTAAGTTATGAAGGTAATGACCAGCTTTCAGGGGGCGATGGTGATGATATTCTGATTGCAGGCAAAGGTCAGGATACAGTATCGGGTGGCAACGGATCGGATATTTATGTCTTTAATCGTGGCGATGAGTGGTTAGAGATTAACAACCAAGATAACAAAGGATTGGCTTCTGTTGATACCTTAGTGCTAGGTCAAGGCATTGTTGCTGAGCAGGTGAAACTCATACAAGATGGTACCAATCTGGTACTGCTTATTGCCGCTGACGAGGACTATAAACAAGAAATCATTCTGATCAACGATTATTTTGCTGATGTTGATTCCACTGAAGTCTCTGAAAATGCGATCAATCATATTCGTTTCAATGACGGCGTCAATATCACACCCAACTCAATTCAATTTATTCTTAACAACAACATGAGCGCCAGACAGACGTCTGATATTTTTGACCAGATAACGCCTGAAAATTTGGAAACTTATGTAACTGAGGGTCGAGATTTGATGTTGAAAATTCGCGGCACTGACGACCAGATCCGAATTTTAAATCAATACAACCCAGGCGTTCCAATCAATATTGCTATCCAAATCGCTTTTGGTGTTATTGACAATGATCCCAGTTCTAATAAGTTACACCAAGTGATTTTTACTAACGGTGAAATGTGGGACGGGCAAAAAATGCTTGAAATGGCGATGGCCACTACCGAGCATGATGATATCAAATATTTCTTTGACGAAGCCGACGAAAAACATGGATTAACCGGCGATGATCGCCTGCATGGAAGGGGGGGTGATGATCACTTATATGGCGATCAAGGTAAAGATTCGTTGTACGGTGAATTCGGCAATGATCGTCTGCTTGGCGGGACAGGTGATGACAAGCTGTATGGCGGATACGGTGATGATCAGTTACTGGGTGAGCAAGGAAATGACTACTTAGAAGGAGGAGCAGGTGCTGATCATTTACAGGGAGGTCAAGGAAACGACACGCTGATCAGTTATCAATTACATGAACCAGGAAGCATAAAATTTAATCCGGTAACCAACGATGGTGTTGGAGACTTGCCATACGAATTTGATCCTACCCATGCCGACAAAACTAACGTGCTTGAAGGCGGGTTAGGCAATGACACAATGATCGGGTCGCATGTTGAATCCGATGTGTTTGTCTTTAATCTCGGCGATGGTCAAGATAGCCTTCTTAAATCACAAGCAGGGCACCATATTTGGTATCAAAACAACTCACCCTATGGCGCGGCTCCAGCGCGTGAAGACCGCCTTCGCTTTGGCGAGGGTATTGCTAAAGAGGATTTAACTCTGGTACGTATTGGCAGCGATTTAATCATTCGTGTTGGTGACCAGGGCGATCAAATCACGGTTCAAAAATGGTTTGAGATGCCAGGGAATATCCCTTACTTCAAAATTGATCGCTTTGTATTTGCCGATGGCTCTGAATGGACGATAGAGCACATCGAAGCCAATATTGATCCTATAGAAACCACGGGTATTGATACGAGCAAAACCAGCCAATCCCATTCCGGTCAGCCTGGATCTATATCCAAACAGCCAGAACCCAATCAACCAGAAACGACCGATTCAGTACCGCAACCAACAACAGGCTCTGGCAAAAACACCGAAGCAACCGCGTCTAAACCTCAGCCCAAGCCACAGCCTACGACTGTACCGCTCGCCGAGGTGGATACAGCAATGGCCAACGTGCATCTAGGCAGCGCTGCTGCGGATAGCTTTAGCGGCAGCCGTCAGGATGAAAGCTTCCAAGGCGGTGACGGCGCGGATGTTTATGAAATTGGCCGCAATGCAGGTACCGATGTCATTATAGATGCCAAAGGCGGCAACATCATTCGCTTTGTCGATGGCATTCGCTACAACGACGTCAGCATGCATTTGATGCGTCGGGGGAATGATCTCGAATTAGCACCCAACGGCGGTGCCAATAAGGTGAGCGTTAAGGATTTCTTTACGCTAGGAACTCAAGCCTTAGAGCGCATCGAATTTGAGACTGGCGGTCAATTAACTGGCGAGCGGATTTTCCAGGTCTTCGGGATGGTCACGCCCACTGGCAACGATAGTGAAACGCTAACCTGGATAGAGGGCACCGCCGGTGATGATCAACTGAACGGCAATGCCAATGCTAATTACATCGACGGCGGTTCCGGTAACGATGTCATCACTGGGGGCGCGGGCAATGATAAGCTAAAAGGCGGTCAGGGTAACGATACCTATGTGTTTAAGCCTGGTTTCGGGCACGATGTGATTGACGGCTGGGGCGGCGGCTATGACAGCATTCGATTTGAAGGTAATATCCGTTTTATGGATGTGGCTCAGCGTCTGTTAATCAGAGGCGATGATTTAATCTTAAGTGTGGCCGACACCGAAGACACAGTAACCGTACAAGACTTTTTCAAGGGCGGTGACTACGCCATTGATAACATCCAATTCGGTGACGGTTCCAGCCTGACTAAGGAGCGCCTATTCACACTCTTTAGTAAACAAGATACCCGGATGGAGTCACCCGACTACGGTGCCATGCCAAGCCCACACAGCTTTGATCAAGCCAGTCTCACTGATGCAGGTCGTCAACACATACGTGGCAGCAGTACTGCGGACTTTATCTTGAGTGGTGCTGACGATGACCGTTTACAGGGGAATGCAGGTAATGATTACCTCGTCGGCGGCCAAGGCAGTGACACGTTCTTGTTCGCACAAGGTGATGGCGAAGACAGGGTAAATCTCAGAGGGAATGCTGGGCAGGATCAGGATCGCATCCAACTCGTCGATGCCAATACAGATCAACTTTGGCTCCAGCAAGCAGGCCAGGATCTGGTGTTGAGTCGGATGGACAGTGACGATCAAATCACCCTGGAACGTTGGTTTGAATCTGATCAACGTCCTAATATTTTGATTGCAACACAGACTCAACAGCTTGATAACAAAGCGATCGATGGTTTGGTACGCGCTATGGCAGAGTTTGATGGCGATGCCAATAGCAACGATGAACCAGGTGTAATGCCACAGGCGATTCAAGCGAGCCTCGCGGACTACTGGACAGCAAAAATCTAGGCTTTTGATGGGTTGTGGACAACCTATCGGACACCTTTAAGCAGGGAAGCTTTTTTTGCTTTAATTTTCAGTCCCTTTTGAAGGGTCTATTTAAACACATGACGCCCACCAACATGACTGGTGCGACTCGCTTCGTTCATCAGCAGACGGGTGTTCTGGGGTACCCTTGACATGTACCAGGTGCAATCCCTACACAGACATCACTGCTGTTATTTGTCGGCTGCTATTATTTGGAATAGAACTTTCTTTAATAGCTTACAATTCAAGGCCAGTATCTCGAATCGAGCCTAGACTCCTTTAAAAGCAAGTTAAGGGTATGGGTCAATGAAGATTGGTATCCTGCATAATCTAAAAATCTAGAGTAGTTTGATCAATAAGGATACCCTGCTTTTCCATCAACTCTTATAAATTACATACATTCACTGAAGAGACTATTGATTTACAGGTTTGCCCTGTCACTGAAGAAATAGCAATCAATCAAACTCTTTCTACATAAACGCTAAACATTTGAATATCCACAAAGAAAGGATTGTCAACTCACGCACAAAACTCTTGACAGTTGCATTTTCCACATGTCATATTTTGAATGCATAACCTCAGCGCATTGTAATTAAACCATCTGTTGAAATCAGCTAAAAGGCATCCAGCAAATACCTTATATTTTTATTGCGCAAACAAATCTTCACAGAGAGAAATGACTAAGAAAATACTACGAAGAATTGTTGAAAATTTTTCAAAATTGGCTGACAACAGAGAAAGCTGCCAGATTGTCGGCTGATAACTGATACGTTGTTGATACGTTTGATTATGAGCAAGCGTCCACGCATGCATATTCGATCAAGCTACTGAAAATAGACGCTGAGTCAGGTTACCCAGGAAATTTATTGAATACTACTGGCATCCTTGTTGATCAGATAAATCAGGAAATCTATTCCGGTGAAGGCATCGTTAAAGGTCAACTACAAGATTGAGAGGGCTTTCTTGATAACGCTATGAGATTCTGTGGATAGAGTGTCAATATGTCTGACACTGAAATAATGCTTATGTCAATTGATAAAAAATTCATCTATAACAATTCGATATCAAAAAACTGTTTTTTAGATTCTAAAGCACTTGCATAGCAGAGAAAGAGATATAAAGATTGTTGGCAATACTGCCTAATAGGAAGAATATACCGATGAAAATTACTATAAATAAACACCTTTGTTTATTGCTTCTTGTCCCAGGAGTTGTGAGTTGTGAGTTGTGAGTTGTGAATTTTCGAAAAAATCCACTTCAAATCAACATGGGGAAAACGTTGAAGTTTCAGCCAAAAAGCTACCCCGTGTTAACCCTCTTATTCAAAGCAATGTGGATATATTTGTTAATACCCAACTTGATATACTCAACAACATTGATTGCGATCAATACCCATCGCTTGATGAGTGCCAGCGGGTTGAAATCAAATTCAGCGACGGGCAGTTTGACCCGTCAAAAACTGATGAAAATCAAACCATTCTGGTCATTGATTATGATGGCATGGAACTACCGTCCATTCTCCGTTACAGAAGCAGAGTAAAAGCCTTTTTCAAATTAGATAACACAAAACAATCAGGTACAATGGAAAACCCTAGTATAACAACAACAGTAGCCATAAAAAACGTTATGCGCCTTATAGATCAAAGACCTTATGCGCCTGCTAAAGCTTATGAAAAGCTAGACGATGTTGTACACAAGAAAGATAATATAAAACGTTATGTAGGCGGTGGAGGTCCAGTATTAAGATATTTGATGGAAAATAATCCAAGAGCTGAATTTGTCGTGTTTAGATATGACAGGCTAGCCAATTTCTTTTCAGAACAATTCTGTAAAGGCGATTTTGATGGTTTTCGGCATACCGTAAAAGGATTCGCTCATAAAATTCGTGGTATCATTCATGATCTAGGCATAGAATACATAATTTTCGTACCAAGCGAAAGTTTAAGGTCATTAAATGCAGACTGGAAAAGTGCTTGTCCTGGAAATGCAGATAAACAGTATTTAGAAAATACGCTTAAAATGTTAGGTGATGAATTGTATTCTGTAATATTTGATTCGCCTGGTGTTTTAGGTGTTCAAGCGGGTCCCCGCAGTAAAGCATTACCTAGGAACAGTTTAGACCGTAATAATTTATGGAAAAATAGAATCAAGGTCGGGTATTTTTCAGAGCTACAATCCAATCTGGATATGCAAGGGAACCTTAATCAGGCAAATAGCAGAAAACCAACGCTTGGCTATGAGATGCATTCTGTATACGATTTAATGGATGTATTTGTAAACTTCGGATATCAAGATCATGGCAACCAAAAAGTAACGCCCAGCAACACCCCCGTCATGGAGTACACTGAACATAGCCTTAGCGCTCGTCCTTATGGTAAACATGTTATTAATTCATGGGCCCCACCTGTTGCATTATCCTATATTATCTATTTAAAAAACCGCTTTTATCCCGACAAACCATTAACTGATGAGCTTATTGCCCAGTTAAAACAACGCCTCACACCTAGAGGATGTAATGGTTGGCAGCCAGGTGGTGTCTGCAAATTGCAGGATCCATTGAAGTTCTATTTTCACGAAGTCTATCGTTTGCATTATTTAATCAAGTAGTCTGAGCTTGGCAACCCTTTAGCGAGAGACTCTTCAAATCGTTGCATCAACCGCTAACGGCTTTGCCGTTGGCGGTGCGGGCCAAATATAATTTTCTCTATCTGAGTTATAACCCGCAAAACAGGGTACAAAGCCGACGGCCGTAGTATCAAGCCAGGAAAAGGCAGTTATTCCTTCTCCGTTTCAGTGAGATGCGTAAGATTGCGTTCGGCAATGGCGTGCCCTTGTAGGGTGGCGCGGCGAAACCAGCCAACGGCTTGGTCAAGGTCTTTGGCGACTGCGCCGATGCCGGTACTGTATAACCAGCCCAAATCGTTTTGAGCATCGGCTTCGCCTTGCTGTGCCGCTTGGTGGAACCGGCGGGCAGCCTCTTCGTGGTTAACCCTAAGACCACCACGACCTGTATGATACATCCAACCTAGAAGATAATGCGCACGGGGTATATCGGCTGCTACTGCTTTCTGTAACCATACAACAGCCTGCTCGTCATTTTGCTCGATACCCTTACCTTCCATATAAGCTTCAGCCAGACGCGTTTGAGCTTTAGGGTCACCCAGTTGCGCCGCTTTAAGTAGCCATTGAAAAGCGGCTTCGTGACTCACTACAACGGCCCCTTCCATGCCTCGCTGATAAAGATCAGCCAACTCAGTTTGGGCTTCGGTATCGCCGTTCATGGCTGCCTTCTCAAACCACTCGACGACTTGTTGTGGATCGCGGTCAACACCCAAACCGTGATAATGAAGTACGCCTAAATACAGCTGCGCCTTGGCGTGATCTTGCAGTGCTGCTTGACGGAGCCAATGAGCGACCTGCCAATCGTCCCTATGGGTACCGACACCCATGTAATAGAAATGTGCCAATTGATATTGCGCATCACTCAAACCCTGTTGAGCTGCTTTGCTGACCCATTCAAAGGCAAGAGCGTCGTCACGCACAACGTCTTTGCCTTGCCTATACAAAAGACCCGTTCGATATTGTGCTTCAGGATCACCCGCCACTGCCCGTTCATGCCAGTTGTCGAACGTGCGAGCCTTCTGATCTGTCATGACGGTTACCGCAGGTGCTTGCGTGTGTTCAACGGCTGCGTTGACATTGGCCACACCCACCAGCAAACCGAATAGCAACCAAAAAACAGCCCTGTAGCTGTAACCGTAATAGCAACCACTGTCGCATTCCATCATCCCTCTCCCTTCAACCAAACCCCAGCGAATGTACCAGCCTCTTTTACTAGCCTGTGATCAGCATTTATATCGGCGGTTGACCTTGCGGCAGAATAATTTTTGCCCCTTGCAAAAGTGCCCGAAAAGCTGACGATCCGCTGAGCATGCGGGTCAGCAAACGAATGAAATTCATAGCCTACCCCCTTGTGTAAGGACAAAAGCAACATTGTCATAGCCATGTGACTGATAGCGCCCAACCTGAAACATTTAGGCAACCTCAGTGCTTATAAGCGGTTAAACAGCGATAGATCGCTGATTTTTGCATAACTCTTCTGTGAAGCATCCAACAAAAATCGTTCAAGTTCCAAGCGACTAATGGCTTCCGTAAAATCTACGTCGCGCGCTTTCGATAGAATCTCCTGATTCACGATACCAACATCTTGAATCAAATTTTTGGCGCTTTCTAAGGTTAAATTTCTCGAACCGACTTCACTGATTACTTCAGAGACTGAGGCAATGGCATTATCCAGATTTTTTAAAGTCGTTGCAATCAAGTCTTTGACTTGCTGCCCACCTTCGGTGGTATCTTCAAAGGTTCTTAATCCATCACTTAACCGTTTAAAGGTCGTTGTTAATCCCTGTTTTTCTGATGATTTTATGAAAAATTGATCGCCAGGATCCATGTCGCCAGATAATTTAAAACTGATACCACTGACTTCAATCGCTGCCCCGTAAACGTAAAGTTGATTGGATAACCCTTCCAAAACTCTACCGTCTGATTTGCGTCTTACTGTATAATTAGGCGATGGCGGGTCTACAGCAGCTTCAGGGTTAAACGTTACCACAATATCCTCTGGATAAAAGGCATCATAAGCTTTTTGATCAATCACCAATCCTGCATTCACTACACCCTGACCCGCATTGGCCGAGCTAACTTCAGTATAAAAGGTATTTTTTGCACTATTGACATCCACAAAAATTTTCTTGCCATTATCGGTGGTAGCCACGCGGGTACTTTTGCCGATAAACAGCATCCGTTGACCCTCATCGCCTTGGTAGGCATAATCACCATTAGGTTTTATTACAAAAGCAGGGATATTGCCTTTATTTCCAGAAAAGATGTATTCATTACTGGCATCACGGGTATTCATTAAATCGACGATGGCTGCTAAAATCTGATCAATTTCGACGGCAATCACTGCTCGATCACCTTTCGCCATAGAACCATTACCCGCTTGAACAGTTAATTCTCTGGCTCGCATTAAATATTGATCGGTAATATTTCTTAAGGTTGTTTCTTCCAAGCCCAAACGATTAATCGCAGCATCAATATTGCCGTTATATTTTTCATTCAAGGCCAACTCTTGCTCTACTTGCAAAATTTTCGTTGCCGCTACCGGATCGTCAGCAGGGGTAACAATCTTGCGTCCAGTAGTGATTTGTTGGTAGGTATACTGTAACGCAGACTGGTTATCCAACATACCATAAAGGCCTAAATGAAATTGCTGCAAACTTGCGATACGCATACCACACCTCAATGAACTTAATTAAGCACCAAGCCCAAGCCCCTAATACACTATCATCCTTTATCAGCGACCCAGCATCGTTGATTTCCAGTATTACCTAAAAGCCGATATCAATGTATCAAAAATACTTTGAGCGACCTGGATCACTTTTGCTGACGCATTATAACCAAGCTCATATTGGATCAACCTTGCCGCCTCTTCATCCAAATTAACGCCCGATAGACTGGTAACCGCAAGCTCAGACTGTCGAAACAGTGTTTCTGCGGCACTCAAACTGATTTGTGAACGGCTGGTCACTGCACCGATCTCTTCTACCAACAAAGCGTAAGATTCAGACAGAGTTGCATTACCATTGACCGTATCTTCGGTTGCTAAATTGCTCAATAACAACCCATTGCGGTTATCGGCGGTCGCGTTACGGTTAAAGTCAACCGTAAACTCATCACCCGCTTGCACTGTTCCTTCTATTTCAACATTGAATCCCAAATACACGGGCTTACCTTCTGGCTGCTCAGGAAACAAATTATTCCCTGGTGGAGCTATATCCATACGATAATTGGGATCGGTGATCACCTTGACTTGACCACCGATAGTAAATTTCTGACTGCCATTAGGCCCTGTTCCCTTTATCGGCAAACGCTCTTGAAAGCGGATTTCTCCACGCTCATTAATGCTGACGGCAATCTCTCCACGAAATACAAAGCCACTGTTTTCAATTTTTTCTTCTATTTCATTGATGACATCTGCACCTGTTGCATGGTTACCCGTCAAGGTTACCGAAAATATGCCGCGACCTGGCACATCGAACTCATAGCGGTAGGGCCCATGACGTGAAAAATCATAACCTTCAAATTCATTTAAATTCACGATGGGTGATGCTCCTGTTTCCTTTAACAATATATCTTGACCATTAGAGACACTGAAACCGTCACCAGGATCGCCTGTCATTTCTAAGCTGAGATCCTCTCCGTTGATAGCGATAACGGTCACCTTAGATCCATCACTTCTTGCGACAATGCCTTGTTGCTGAAATTCGTAATTAGCATTAATTCTATCAGCAACAAAATTCGGGGTCAGCGGGTTAGGTACGGCAGCCGGGTAATCGGGCGCATATTTGGTTTGCCCTGGCCCTAGGGTGTCGGTCAATGTGATACCGTTGAGCGATACAGAAGTATTTTCTAAGGATGCTCTGGTTGCATCAAACACAAAATCACTCATTTCAAGGGTTGTGCGCCCAAAAGCATCCACGCCTTCGCGTGAACTTAACAAAGTCGCTAGGGTTCGCGCAGAAGCATTAGCGGGTGTTGTCAGTAGCGGCTGGGGGTAAGACTGCAATCGTTCTGGATCATCCCGTGTAATTAAAATATTTTCGGGAAAAAAACCATTGGCTGTTGTCACGAGCGCAGCAGGCGCTGGTGCTTGGTAGGTAGCACGATCCGTTAATACACCACCAAAGCTGGTAAAGGCGGTTTTGCCTTCATCTTGTGGTAACACCCAGTTTTTAATGCCAGGTGTATAGGGCAAATTAGTAAGGGGGGGAAATAAAGGTATGGGCTTGCCAGGATCCGTATTATCCAGTACGTCGTAACGATTGTCCGAAGTGAAGCGGATTAACAACGGTGGATTGAGACTGCCTGGAACACTAAAAATGTCGGTCGAACGATCCGTCACGGGTGTGGAACGAATGCTGGTGTTTTCAAGATTGCCCACTGATTTTTGAGTTTCAATAGGCGAGGCAACGGCTATTTCTTCTGGAACATCTAATATTTTTTTAATGTCTCTCGCACCGAGCCGTGTTGGCGATAACAGGTAGCGGTCATCTTGTTGAAAACTGCCCGACTCGAAGTTCAATCGCAGACCATCAAACTCGAAACTTTGCGGCTGTGCTCCCGACAAGGCTGTCCTGATAATTTCTTCACCATCGGATAATCGT
>JAOXNJ010260817.1:0-14525 GCA_028566655.1 Metis holothuriae | reverse complement strand
GTCCGTTTTGTCGCTTTTCTTTTCGGTCTGGAGTAAGCACAGGAATAACAGTCATATCACTATGCAAACCACCAGAGTGTCCACCACCAGTCAAGCAACCTGCTTTTTTGGGTATTTCAATAAAAGTATCGTCTGCTTTCATGGCACCAGAGGCCTTTAAGGTTGTACTAGATTTGGTTTGTGTCCATCTTTCTTCTGTTCGCTTCGGCTTATCAGATAATCGGTCATCTTCTGTGAAAGGAAATATTTGTCCGGTACTTCTTCCTGCAAGATGTCCGATAAGGTATATCCGCTCTCTATTTTGGGGTAGTACCCAGTCTGTATTAAGCAATTGCCATTCAAGTCTATAACGCCCAATGTTGGCAAAGGCATTGAGAATTGCCCAAAAGTCTGCGCCATCATTTGAGGAGAACGTTCCTTTAACATTTTCCCAGATAAAAACACTCGGTTGGCATTCCCTAAGCAATCTAATTGCTTCGAGGATAAGCACACTTCTTTCTCCTGCAAGTCCATTTTGCTTTCCAGCCAAACTAAAGTCTTGACAAGGACTTCCGAAAGTGATAATATCTGGTCGTTCAAGGTCTTTTCCTCGAACATCTGTAACTGAGCCGATGTATTCTGCATTTGGATAATTGTATTTATAATTGGCTATTGCGTGTTTGTCTATTTCAGAATAATAATGCTTGATAACATTAAAGTCAGCTTCTTGCAACCCTTTGGTAAAGCCGCCTATTCCGCTAAACAATTCAACTAACTTTATGTCTTTCATATTCTACAAGTTTTTAATTATTTCTTTTCGTACATCCTCCCAATATTTGTAATGAGGGTCATTAGTGCCTTGACCGCAATAAATCATTTTTGGAGTATTTAAAATTTCATCAACACAAATCAAAGCGCCCTTTTTAGCCATTTCTTTCTTTGGGTCTAAATTGCAGTTGAAAACACATAAATTATTATGCTTTTCAATTAGTTCGTTTGCTTTTTCTTTTGGTGTCATACCTACTGTTTTTTAATTGTTCTTAGATTCCTTTTGTAGTAAATGGTTTTCATTGTTTCCTTATTGGTAATTTGAACATTTGCAACGAATTTTAACTTTGAGCAGTAATATTTTACTTGACGTAAATTTTCTCGCTCAATAGTTTCATTTGTTTGTTGCTCAGAACCTTCTAAGAAGTATATCAATTGAAATTTCATCTAACTACTGTTTTTGAAATTTGTATTTAGTTATAATGAATTCAGAATTTAACCTTGTATTTGTATACCATTCAATAAGTCTGTCTGGTATATCTAATTTATCTAAAAGATTAAGGCAGTTTTCAAGGCATACAATTAAATCACTAGAGTCCACAGGATTTACCTCTTTTAATCTTTCCTTTAATTCTGAATCTGTTAATTTTTCAATTTTAGTATCACTCATATTCTACTGTTTTAATAAATATTTACTAAAGTCAAACCCTCTTTTAAAATCATTGGTTTGAATACTTTCTTCCCACCTCTTTTTTCTGATAAATCCAAACCAAAAAGGTTTCTTGTATATTTCAAATAAATAATCCCAAACATTAGAGTCAAAAAAGGCTCATAATGATAGTATGAGACTTTTTTGACTCTAATGTTTGGGTGCTTATCAGATGTTGCAAAAACCCCATCTTTCATAGGCTCTAATGAAAAACCTAATTTGTGTACTATGTGCATAATTATTACTGTTATTTTTTTGTCTAAAATTTCTATTAAAAGAGCAAGGAGGACTTTTACTAACTACCCAAACTAAAATCAATACCAATTATGATGCCTCCTTACCCTTTTTAAACCCTATACAGGTTTTGTGTATTTTGTATGGGTTTTGTGTGTTTCTATCTATTAATCCATTCTTTAAATTCTCTATTAAAAGCCTGAACGCCTTTATCGGCAATGGCCTCAGAAACATTATTAAAACCTAAGTAAATGGCGAACTCACTTTTTTGATCATAAGTATCTTCACTTTGTTTAAGCTGCTTTGCAGGTTTGCCAAATTCATCTCTAAAGGCATGGCCTTTGGTAAGTTTATAGGCCTGCAATTGCATTTTAGTATTGTTGATGATACTATTAGCTACATTGGTAACGGTCTGTGCTTTTTTGTCATCAACAGTACCATCTTTAATACCTCTTAGCGTTTCAAATAGAACTTTATTTAATTCTGTTAATGTGTTGTTTTCCATGGTCTATTGATTTTTAATTAATAATTTCTCTATTTGTTTAATGAGGTTATGCGCCTCTTTATATTCTGGTGGTATTCTTTTTTGACTATTACGACTTGATAATTCGGCATTGGTAAGGATTTCTAAATCGTTTATATCATATTCAATCCTATCTGCGCCTTCTTTAAGGCATATATTAGTGCCTTCAGGTATATCGCCTTTATGTTTCTGCCATAACCATCGATTATAGTGTACAAAACCTTGCTTGGTTTTAATAACCAAGTAAGGTAAATTGTCAGCTGTAAAACGTACACGTTTAGTGCCAATTGGCGCAGCACCACCCCTAGTAATCCAAGCGTTTACAGGACACAGTTTAAAGCGCCCCATGAGGACGTTACGCCTATGAATGTTTTTAATATCCCTCTTACTACGCTTTAGCTTTAAATAACGGCGCTTTTTTTCAATATGTTTTTTGTCCCAACCTTTGTCTTTATGCCACTTAGCACTGAATATTTCGGCTAGTTCTGTATCGCCAATTGTTTTGTAATTGGCTTTTAAAAATTGGACTTGCTCAGGTGTCCAATACTGCATTTCCATTTGTTTTAAACCCATTTCGTAGCAAAAAGTTCTGAGGCGCGTTAATCTTAATCCTAAATGATTAGCCATAGCACGATTGGTCATTTTACCATGATTTTTTTTGATAAAATCAATTTCGTGTTTCTCAAGTATTATTTTATTTCTTTTTGTCACAATCATAATAGGTTATGTTTTATCCAACATTAGATAACAGAGGACGTTTACTCCCCTTTCCAAATTCTTTCAATGTTTTTTGAAATATTCATTGGGTCATTAGATTTTAACTCTCTGTGTTCAATATCACTTAAAGTTTCTGCTCTATTTATTCTTTCCTCCGAATACGTTCTAAAAAATGTTAGCACTTTAGGAATTGAAAGACTTTCGTAAAATTCTCCAAACTCTCCCGCCATTATTCTTTTGAAAAGCAAAGTCAAATCAGCTACTTTTAAAAAGTAGAAATCATTTATTATTTCAGATACGCAAAGAATTATTTGTGTTTCTGTCATAGGCTTGTTAAGGTTTAGTATCTCATTAAGATTTACTAACCATGCAGCAATAAAAGCCCCTGTGAATTTATCTCCTTTTTCTCTTTGAATTGCCCCTAAACTTGGAGACTTACTTTTAAAACAATCGTCAATAATTTTAAGATTGCTATAAACTTTTAAACAATTCTCAAGACTGTAAACCGTCAAGAATTTTTCGTTTGAAATCGTCGCTATACTTGACTTTTTCTTTGCTATCCTGTTTCCCATTGTTTGATTGTTTTAATTCAAAAAGACCTTTCCAACTGTTCTCGATACTTTGATGTATGATTGCTATTGCTGTTTTTTCGTCTAATTTTGATAATTCAGATAATTTTTTTAGTGCTGATTGTTCCGATATTTCAGATTTGTAATTGAACTTGAATTCTTTTTGTTTGAAAGTTTTCCAAAGCTGCCATTGAGCCTTGAAAGTTTCAGTATCGAAAGGGTATACGATTTTTGTTTTTTCTCCTATAACCTCTTTTTTATTTTCTTCTTTATTTACATTTTCAATTACATCTTCATCTTCTAAATGCTTAAGCATAGCTTTAAGCATAGCTTTAGGGTCAGTTATTTTAGTTAGCCAATCATCGTTAAAAGCCTTGTTATTACAGCAAATTTGGCGTGTTAAATATTTTAATTTTTTTAACTCATTTTTGCTTAAATTTTTATTCGCACGTTTCCAAAACTGACCAACAACACCATTAATTGACTGTTTTTTTGAGAAGTTTTCACGCTCTTCAATCACTTTTTTTAGCCTTTGGTTGTACCAACCCTTATCGCATAGCTTAAACTTAGCTTCAAGGGTAGCTTCAAGGGTGGCTTCATCTATGCCTGAACAATACATTTTTAATCGTCTTATATCATCTGGAATGAAACCTCCGTTTTGGTGTTGGTATATCATTAAATCTATGTAACATGCCCTTTCTTCTGGGAGCATCATCCGTGTACCTTCGTAAAAATCTTTACTGTAAAGTAAAAATGCGGGGTCTTTACTCATGTTATTATCTTTTCTCCTTTTTTCAGGATGTGTTGTTTAAAGTATGTTATTTCTTCAGCTGTCAAATTGTGAGAGGGGAGCAATAGGTTATTCCTTAAAACAACTTTCACTTCTTGCCCATTGTCTCTAAAAATGAACCATAAAAAGCTGTCTGCTAATCCACTTACTACCCAAAACATTAATACAGGTTTTTGTTGTGTAACTATATTTGATAGTTGGTTTTTCGTTTTTCAAAAAAGCCTTCATGTTGTGGGTAATCTCGTTCAAAAAGCCTCACGTAATAAGTCGTATAGTTATTATTGTATTTAAATCCATGTGCTTTGATTTTACCGCCTTTTAGCCATCGCATCACCTGAAACACTCCACGAGCGTAAAACTTTTTAAAACCTTTGTTTATGGTTTCTAGTGTTAGCTTTTTGAATGTTTCATAAACATCAGGATGCTCCTTGTGGTAGTGATAGAATTTTTGGTTTCGACTTTTATCGAAGTTCTCAAAAAGCTTGTTTATTCGTAATTGCATTGCTTAAATAGTTTTAGTTATGACATCAAAATTCATAATCGATCTACTTTTTCGGCTATGACGTTATTGTAAAAGTTATAATGATTATCAATTTTGCAATCACTGTATGTCTCTACTTTGACAAAATCCCCTGTACGTAATACTTTGGCTATTTCAGCTAAATGCCTTCTAAATTCCACGCCAATTTTATTCTTGTCTTCTTTGGAGGTATCTACCTTTTTGCCGTTGATTATTTCAGCTTTTATGATAGCAACCCTCTTTTTAAATTTAGTATTGCTTTTATCCAGTATTTGTTCTATTACTCCTATTATTTCCATTTAAAATGTCACTATTTTAAAATTGCTCGTCTTTCCGAGCTGTCATTCTTTCAAATACTTTGGCATCATGAAACTTTCCTGCGTCTTTGCTTTAATCGTCACACAGCTTCGATTAAAATCACTTTTTTAAAAGCTGTTAGGGTTTAGCTGTGCTTGACAAGTATTGCTTCAAACCCGAAGAAATCCGAGTATTTTCATCATTGACACACCCTCACTTAATTTTTTTAAAATTCTTTTTCATTTCTTAAATATGTTTTTAAAATCCACTGCGTGTATTTTGAAATAACCTTTAGGATTTAATAAGTGGTTTCTGTTTTCGTGAACCTCTTTGTGATGTTTTTTACAGAGTGTTATCAACCAATGCAAATAGTCCAGTTCTTTTCCGATTATGGATTTACCATTCACTTTATACGTAATATGATGAACTTCTAAATCGGTTATACATCCACATATTTGACATTGATTATTATCTCTGTTTTTAACTTCTGTTTTAACTCTTTCCCAATAAGGATTGTCTTTTAAATACTCGCTGTAATTCAATTTTTTATTTGATTGTATAATTTTTTCCAACCACGTCCGTCATTTATGGTTTTTCCTGTGTGCCACCCAGAATAAGGGTAATACATAACTAAACTGTCTTTGAATAAGAAATCAATCCTATTACTATCAAAGGCAATTATTTCTAAATCCAGCTTTTGAATTTCTTGGATTGCAAATTCCATTCTCTTAGGCTCTAACTTTTTTTGACGCTCTATATCTAATCTTGCCATACTTAGAATGCTATTTTGAAATCCAGATTATATTCTTTTTTAATTTCAAGTACCTTTTTGGTGGCTTCAGTAATTCGGTCTAAAATGGCATTGCATATTTCTTCATCCCTTTCAATGCGAATCACTTTGATTTGTAAATCGCTTTGTTGGAATCGTGGGTCATAAGAAATAAAGTCGCACCAATCTCTGTTGCTAAAAAGCATATTGCCTTGACATTGATAGATATAGTTAGGGTCAATATCGCCTTTGATGAATGTTTCGAAGTGCTTATGCGAATTAGGACACTTAACTTCAATAATTCCATTATCGCCTACAAAACCGTCTGGCGAACCGCCACATATTTCATTGAAAGGAATAAATGTTTTACCCATTGGCGTTGCTTTTACTGGAGCAATCTGGTTATATCTGTCAATGGCCTCTGCCTCATATTTTGTTCCCCAAGCCATGGCAAAAGTTTCTGGTGTTTCTTTTGGCAACCCTGTAAGCAATTCCGATATTTTTTCATAGATGTAACTTTCTGCTGTCTTTCCCCAAACATCTGCTTTTGCTCGACCTCGTTTCATTAAATCGCCAATGCGACTTGCTGTAAACTTTCCTAAACGTGCCTTTTCCCATTCAGTTAAAGCATCGTTTTGGGTTTCCATTTGGGTTAGGGAGTCTTTAGGTAACTCCCCAACCATTTTTTCTAAATCTTTATCTAAAACCGCTTCCATTATTTCAATAGTTTTACCTCAAAAATCATTGTTGCTCCTTGAGTAGATTTGTTTTTACGGTTTTCTACATAGATAACTTCAACAGGCGTTTTAGGTTCTAATTTTCTAACCGCATCAACCAACACTTTTTGACCAGCGAAAAAGATTTCGTGTTCTGTTGCAAACACACCACAAGTAACCGCTTCGCCGTCCTCATTAGGTAATTCCCTTGTGCCTAAATAGAATGCTCTTACTGGCTTTCCTTTTAGTTCAATCCATTCTTCCTTTGTTCTGTATTTAGGATTTAGATTGAATCCTGTTTCCAGAGTTTTTAACTCCCCCAATTGTTCAGTTGAAGGAATTTCGATTACCACTTCATTAGCTGGTAAATTTTCATTTTGTGTAATTGCATTAGTTTCCATAAATCTGTATTTATTAATTAAACTTTATTTGAGATTTGATAATTTAGCGTGCAACTCCTTTTTTAAGTCCTCTATATCAAGTTTGAGTTCTGTAAAAAATGTTTTAGAAACATTGTCTTTTAATTCTGGTGCTTCGGTATGAATACCAATTGCATTGATTATTGTTTTAAGTTTCTCAACATCTGGCTTTAATGCTTCGGCTCGTTTTTTGGCAATAGCTTTTTCTTTAGCTTCCTGTTCTTTACGCTTTTGCTCTTCAAGTTCAGCCTGTTTTTTGGCTTCGATTTCAGCAATACGCCTTTTTTCGGCTTCTAACTGTTCACGCTCTTTTCTTAACTTTTCAGCTTCGGCATCCCTTTTGGCTTTTTCTTCTCTTTCTTTTTTATCAAGTTCAGCCTGTTTTTTGGCAGCTATTTCTTTTGCCTTTTTTTGCTCTAATTCAAATGCTTTGCGTTCTTTTTCCAGCTTTTCACGTTCAATTCGTGCATCCTCTTTTTCATTTAAGTATTTTACTTTTTCCTGGAATTGGTTATTTAAAAGATTTCGTTTAGCTGCAAAAATTGTAGTAAATTCTTCAAATTGTGATGTATCCAATTCGTCAAGTGTTGAGTTCATTTTAAACCCTTGAATATCATTAAAGGTCAGTTTGTCGATAGCATCTTTCCAATTGTTATAGATGTTTTCAATACTGGCTTTTATATCGTCTTTTCTTTTTTGCTCAAGACGTTCCTTTTCTTTTCGTTCCGCTTCCTTAATAGCCTCGTACTTTTTAACCTCTTCCTGTTGTGCCGTTTCGTGTGGTTCTGTAATAGCAATAAGTTCTTTTGATGCTTGGGAAACCTTTGTTCTAAAATCTCTCAACTTTGATGCAATCAATTTATCTTGCTTTTCAATATCTGTTCTGGCTGTTACCAATGTAGTTCGATGCTTTTTTGCTATCTCATAAGACTTATTGTCTGTGATTTCAACAAATGGATTATCCTTGACAATCTGCATTTGTTTTTCTTTCCAACCTTGCAGCTCTGGTAGCATTTCAGCATTTAAGTTTTCAAGTTGAATTAAGGTTGTTTTCTTTTCAAGTGTTTTTTCCATAACTTTGTATAGTATTTATTAATTAAACTTCGGTTTATATAAATTGCCACTTTGCCGAGTGGCTTTTTTTTTATTTTGGCACACCATAGCCCACTAGTACACGCTTGTTTTGCGAGTTATCAGCAAAGACTTCATACACATAGCTACGTTTGCTTTTGGCTATGGTTTCTGATTTTTGTCTTGCCTCTATAGATGATCCAGTGATTAATAGCGTTCTACCGCTTTCAGTGTAGTATTTGGTCATTGGTGTTGTATTAGGTTTTATTTATTCAATCGCTCAGCCTCTTCGTAGACAGAGCTTAGTACGTATTTACCCTTTTTACTGCTTGGTCTTATGAGGCATTTAGGCTCATTTAGCAAATCATAAAAAGCCTTTTCGCCAAGGTCTAAGATGTACCGCGCTTCTTTAGTACTGCATATTTTTTTTCGCACGTCGCTACGTGCCATAGCTAATAGTTCTAATAATGCCTCCCTGCTTATTACAGCTTGGTTTTCGTCATTAAAATAACTGTTTACTGATTTCATGATGCCACTTTACGTTTTGAAAATCTGTACCCTCGTTTTGGTGCTACAGGTAGCAGTACCTCAGGTTCAAAAAGGTTGGGGTGCTGTAGGGTATACCTAGCGACTAGCTCAAAGCCATTTTTTACGTTGTTGTTCTTTAGCATGGCTTTGTTATGGCTGTTCACTGTGGATGCCGATATGTAAAGCTTATCTGCAATTTGCTTTAGCGAGAAGCCTTTGGCTTTAAGCGCCAGTACCTTTTGCTGTGTTTTTGTGAGGACTAGTTCCATGGGGCTACTATTTTTAATGCTTTTTTATGCGTTTTCTCAAGGGGATGTATATTATTGTTGCGGTTTTGTATCGCAAGTTTTAAAATATCAATCACCATAGGAATGTTGTTCTCTGTAATCTTCCGTTGGCGACTTACTAATTTTATAGCCAGTTCATACGAAAGATCCCTATTAATTGCTATATCTGTGAACTCATGCGTCTGCGTCCACTTATTGATATAGTTTGATAGCTCCTCGCTTATATAGTTTCCTGCTTCTAGTGCCATTATTTTTAGTTTAAATCGTTTTCCATTTGTTGTGCAAAATCATCCTCGCCATAATCTCTTACCATCTGTATGATTTCTTTAGCTTCTTCGTGTTGCCAATACTGCAAACTGTCAAACTTTGTTCTGGCTAATTGGCAAAATTGCTCTCTACTGGTGTGTGATATTGTTACTGGCATTGGTTTATGTTTTGGGTTAATAATTCAGGAGTTTCATAGATGTTTCCTATGACTTCGTATTCATAATCATTAAGCTCTAACCATAATTCAACAGAACACGTTTTATCTTGATTAAAACTATTGTCCAGGTGCCAAGAGCCTGTAGGTTCATTCCAAAACACTTGACAGCTTGATTGCTCTAGTTGGCCATCAACAGTATTCCAGTCGCCAATAATATCGCCCTCGTATATTTCTTTTCCGTTTTTATCTTTAAAGCCTGTGTATTGGTTTAACTCTACATCAATTCCAATTATTCGCCAAGCATCTTCTACATTTATTTGATTACTTTGAAAATCAATACTAAAAACAGGTATAATTTGTTTAAGTATCTTTTCCCAAGCTCTAAACTTAATCTGTCTCATCGGGTTTATTTTAATAATTCAAAAATTGGTTGCGCTCCATGGTCATTGCTTCGTAGAAAAAATCTAACTCCGCCTCACTGCGCTCTTCGTGCGCCTCAAAGGTGTCTGTATCAAAGTCTAACTCCGCTACCAAAAAGCCTCCGTCATAGTACTTACCCATATTACCATATTGTTCATAAAAAGGACCATCACTGTTTTTAGTGATTTTAACTTCTGATTTTTGGAGTAATGGCATTATATTTTAACTTTGTTGTTGTACGGTAGTACAAATGTACAAAAAAGTACTCTTATGTACAATATAAAAGTACAAAAAAGTACATTTATTTTTTAATTATTTGGTATTGAATAGTTTAGAGTTAAAATATATTAGAAAAAAAAGTGGCCTTAACAAAGAGAATTTTGCCAACAGAATAGGGGTGTCTATCCACACTCTAAATTCTTGGGAATCAGGAAGAAGAAATATTCCAGAAGTAAAAAGTATTATAATAAAGTCCGCATTTAACGTTGAAAACTCTACAAAAGATCGTTTAGAAAAAGAGGACGACTATTTAATTTTAGACAACAAAAAGTTAACCAATGAGCATAAAGAAGTAATATCTACCTCATTTTTAAAACATCCTGATGAAGTGCGAAAAATTCCTGTAGTAAGTCTTTTTCTTAAAGCGTATAAAGACAGTGTAGAAAATGAATTGATGAAAGAAATGATAGAAAAAGGGATAGTCAAGACAAAGTCTCTAGAATAATTTAGAATCCTATTATTAATCCTTTAAGGCGCTTATTTTCTAATTCACAACTTTCAGAGTAGTTTTTTAGTTTTTGTTTATAATCAGCAAGTGATAATATCTCTAGGAAATTACACCTTAAGTTTACAATTGTATCTTCATTGAAAGACTTCATTTCAGTCTTGTAAGATTTTAGTATATCTTCAAATATTACTATCGCCTGTGATACAGATATTTCGTTTCTATCAAAAGATTTAATAACTTGGTCAAGTTCTTGAATGATATTTTCCATTTTCGATATTAGCATTAGCTTATTATTGCTTCCTTTAATTTACTGAGAAACATTTCCGATTTATTTATAAAGTCATTTGACTTTTCTATATGATTTAACCGCTTAATTTTCAATGCCCTTAAATGTTTAAAAATCAAAACAGTAATAATAGATGATACAAGTGATGTTGTAATAAAGGCTATTTCATAATATAAAACAGGGTAGTCTTTAATTGTAACAAAGATGTACAAAAGGAAGTAAATAGAAATTGTTAAAAAAAGACATGAAATAGTATAACCAACTATCTTTATGCGATTCCTATTATCTTCCAAATTAGAAACAATCCAAAGCGAAAAAAGAGAAATTCCAAAAAGAGCGAAATGTGTTCCAAAAGCATACAAAAAACCTCTCATACTACTAAAACCGAAAATCCCGCTCTCTTTGTCAGCTTCAAAAAAAATGTGCCAAAAGGGTGATGTGCCTGATATAATGGCAAACATACCTACTGACGCTATAGAAATGAAGTTTACCCTAGGATTTGTCCCTTGGGTTTTCAATTTTGTCTTTTTCAATAAGAAGTGTTTCATTTGCTTCAAGTTCTTCTGGCTCACAAGCTGTGATTACTACTGTACATAGTGCTACAAAGATTAAAACTAACTTTTTCATTTTATAATAATTTAAGGATTAAACGAGCCTTAAATTAGTAGTTAATTTAAAATACTTGTAACATTTAAAAAAATGTTATCTACTAGTTATTAACGTTTTGGAAGGTTATCTAAAGTACGTAATTTTATTATTGCTTCAAAAAAAAGCAATTAATTTTACCAATACTGTAATAACCGTTCTTTATTTTTAAAGAAAATATAAATTTAAGTTAATTAATAATTCAAAAAATACCCGTTTTTAGGTATTTTATATTTACAAATTATAGTTATATTTAATATCTATTTTTTTAACCCATTTATTATGAGAAATCTAGCTTTATTATTAGTTGTTGTTACACTTTTTTTAAATTGCAGTTCTGACGATGGTGATGATAACACTATAGTTGAGGAAAATCTAACCTTAATTAACGTCTATTCAGAGCCTTTCTTTGTTTATGAAGCACCACGCTCGGACATTACGTCTTTATATGGAGACGATTTTGAAACGAGATCTAACAGCTTCTCATTAGGTTACAAAATGGTATATGACGCTATAGAAAGAGGTGTTGTTAACTATTCGTTTTCACTAGATAACCAAGAAACTCTAAACAAAACTGAAGTGCTTTTTCATGAAGGGATAGATAACGTCAATTTTCTAAAGTCATTTTTAAATGACAACTATGAGTTTATCTCAGAAAGCACTAATCAAGGGCTATACCTCGGCAGATGGTTTGAAGGCGAAGTAGAAGTAGAGCTTACATACTTAGACGGGTCTTACTCTGGTGTTCAATTGATTTATGAAGAATATCTATTTTAAGATACATCTCATTAAAAATACATGAAGAAGAAATTACTTAGAGTTTAATTCCTTAGACTATCAATTTAGATAGTCTTTTTTTTTTGCATCAAAAAACCCCTCCTAAGAGGGGTGACTATCAGCATTTGTCGTCAAACAGTAACTTATACAAGTTCTACCGATAGAAGTTCTTTGCCTAAGCTGTGTAAGGCTTTTTCTATTTTTTCAGCCTTATCCTTACGGGGTTTGTGTAAACCTTGGATATAATGCCCTAATTGCTTTTCGTTGATGCCAGTTAAACGGCTTAACGCTGCTCGGCTAAATATACTTCCGTAATATTCTAAAAAGCTTTGGGTTTCAAAAACAAACTTTAATTCATAATCGTTTTTTAACACCTCTGGTATCTCCTCTTTTTCAAATGTTTTAATGGTGGCAATGGCATCATTAATGGATTGCTTCACTTCGCTTAGTGTGTCCCCAGCACCATAAATACCCTCAATACTTTCTGCATAGGCACCGTAAGAATCTGTGCTTTTTTCAATAATAATTTTTATTGTTTCCATATGTTGTTATCGTTTTTTAGGAAACAGGGCTTAAAGCCCCATTTCTTTTTTTAGTTTTCTTTCAAGCCCTTTTGGCATTTCTTTAGCACCATGATTTGGGATTGAAACTTTTTTAGTGTCCTTACCCCATATTTCATGGCTTCCCTTTCCTTGCCGAAGCAATCGCCAGCCTTTTTTTTTGGCTAGCCTTAAAAATTCATTGTACTTCATAGAACGTAGTATTACTGTTTGACATGTCAAATATAGTGATATTACTACACTTTAGCAAAATATTTAACACTTTTTAATCAATAACACTTCGGTGCGCTTCATCTACTATTGCATTTGAGAGCCTACTTTGATAGCTAAAGGTAACGCCTTGGGGTTTGTGTCCTTGTATTTGCATGACTATAATATCACTTATTTGAAGCTCTCCCGCTCTTGACCTAAATACATACCTAGGGCTTTTACTTCTGATAGAATTGGTTAGCATTAGTTGTTCTGATATGGACTTCAAGGATCTGCTATATCTATTTCTAAACTCAGCATAATTACCGTAATCTGTTTTAGGGTTAGGTATAAATGAAAAAATTCTAGTATTTTTTTTGTCCCCATAAGTGTCTATGATAGCCATAGCTACATCAAATAATTTAACATCAACGGTTATAGTGCTTTTGTTTCGATTTTTATAACGTTGAAAAACTATTCTATCTTTTTTTATATTCGACCATTTCAACAGTGCTATGTCCACAAAATCGTGACCACCGATATAGTATTGAAACAACCATATATCCATGTTCCGTTTACGCTTAAACAATGCTATTTTATTTGCGCCACGGTTAATTTTTTTGCCAAAATCATCCAACTTATTCATATTAGCCAAAGGGTTAAACACTACCATCTTCTTTAAATCTTCTTCGGTTAATCGTATGGGGTCTTTCTTAGTATTGGTATTCTTAATAAGATTTAAAAAAGGATTATCGCTTTTTATATTATATGATGTACGACGTTGCGCTTCTTTATATATCGCTCTAATGTTTCTAAGATACGTATTGATACCTGGTCGAGACGTGCCTAAAGTGAACCTGTGCAAAATAAAGGTGTTCAACCACTCGTATGTAACGCTATTTATAGGTATATCTTTCCCATTTAGAAACTCTGAAAGTAATTTACGGACTTGATTTTCCATGAGTACAGATGCACCTATGTCCTCTTTCTCTTTAATTCTAATATCATAGAATTCTAACAATCCTATCCCAGAAAGGTTTTGCAACTCCTTTATGCGTTGTTGTAATATCAATATTTCAGTGTTGACATCACTTATACCGTTTTTTATCACATTGATAGACTGCTCAAAATTCAAGCGGTTATCATTGCAATAGTCTACCTCTTCCTTGAGACTTAAAGTGCGCTTCTGAAGTTTAAAATGTAACTTTCTATAATCTGGATGCAATTTTGAAACATTAGCACCTTCCCAATGTTCATCACTGGAATACTCCCCCAGACTTAAATATCTTGATTTTTTTAAGTAATATACTCTTATTTTAATCGGGTAACCTTTTTTAGTGGCTCTTCTGGTATCTAAAACTATTGTTGCGTTAATTGGCATATAAATTTGAGCGGTAATTTGCGCGATAAATTTACAAAAAAGAGTACAAAAGAGTACAGAAATCCGATTTACGATAGTTAAAACGAGTGAGAATTTTAACGCTTAAAATAGAAAAAGCCCAGTATAACTAGGCTTTCTTTGATGTGATCGCGATAGGATTCGAACCTATGACCGTCTGCTTAGAAGGCAGATGCTCTATCCAGCTGAGCTACGCGACCCC
>JAOXNJ010260595.1:2256-14525 GCA_028566655.1 Metis holothuriae | reverse complement strand
TACGAGCGCCTGGGCTTCGTGCGGGACAAGCGGTTGTTCAGGTACTACCTCAACGGCGTCGACGCCCTCAGACTCAAGCTCTGGCTCAGATAGCTGAAAATTTCTCGAAACATCGCAAAACAAACTAATCGTGAATGAAGTGAGTGAGCAATGTTGGACTAAAACCAGGACTTGTCATAAGCCTAATACGCAAGGGCTTCATTTGTGCCAGTGGAGGTGACGGTTCGGAGCAAGTACTTTTAGTCAGAGCCCTTGGTTTGTGCACTTGGAACAATCGCTTTTTGGTAGGCCAATTAGAGCACTTGTTTGTTTTGATCGATGCGTTTTTCTCAGTGCATCGCCAACTCTTCTGAGTGCGCTCCAACAAATGCTTGTACGAGTACGTGTGCCACTGATGGAATTTGAATTGAATGGATTCATCTGAATTCCTCATCGATCCCGTGTAATTTTTTTTAGATGGAAAGCTTTTAATTACACGAAAATAACCAACACTATTGACTCAGTAATGTGGGAGAACAGATTTGTTGACCTTTGACACAAAATAAGTTCAATCCCTTCATTGTTGGTCGTCATTAAAATTTCGCTGCTTTTTATTGGGTATCGATGCGGACAATTAAAGACGTTTACCAGAGTCGGGGATCATTTTAAACTGGCCGATATCCGAACCTCTGTTCTTCCTCTCTCGTTTAATGAGCCAATGATAATGGGCATCAAGTGCGCCCGAAGCCAACTCACAAATTCTTCTGGCCATGATGCCCAATGTGAAGACAAACATAGTTAATGTTGATTAAAGATTAGCTTAGCATTTTGGTGCTCAGTCAGAATTAGTTTTACTAAAGCTCAATTTTGCAAAAACGATTTCGCGAGCAAGCCTGACTAAGCTAGACATTGGACTTTTAAGGGGGCGCAGAACATTTACGTGATACATCGCTCCATTTTATTGAAGACGAATTCACATTTGTGTGCTTTTCTTCTAAGAATTTCTCCCGTCGTGGATTTAGTCACGAATGTTGCTGCTGACTGTTTGCCGCGACGAGGGGGCGCGCGTACTCGACGAAGTCGTCGATAAGGACTGGCCAAGCACCGTTCTCGTCGTAGTTTGACATGTCCTCGTTGATGGTGGAGGAGAAGTCTAACAAAAGATTCCAGGTGTCGCGAGGAATGGATCGTTTGTGATTCTCCTGCAAATGTCAAAAGAGACATTCCAAATGACATGTCACGAAGATCAAAAATGAATGTTTTATCTAACCTTGAGAAAGGTGCACCAAATATCTAGGAAGACGAATCTGTCTCTCAACACAATGTTCCAGTAGGCGATGGCCATGTCGAGATCTAAGCCCTTCTGACCAACATTCTTGGCGTAGTTGAAGGTGAACTGGTAAAAGTCCTTGAACAAAACATCGTTCTGCTGCAGATCGCGCTCCAACGAGCCCAATTTCGTCTTGAGCTTGTCGATTGAGTCGCAGCCCATGTCGGTCAGTCCATTGATGAACTCTTCGCGAGAGAACTCGCATTGCACACTTGCCCTCAGCTTCCAGGCCAGAATGAGAACTTGTCGCGAGGCCGCGTCCAGCTGCAGATCCTCGAGCAGACGAACCACGCCGGCCATGCAGATCTTGCGGGAATCCTGGGGATCTATTAGAAAAATGGAGGAATTAGGTGATGGAAACTAGATTGATTGCACACCAAATTGACGAATATGAAGAGCTTTGGCGACCTTTGTAGCGCGAAAAGATCGACTCTAGCTTTCGCTTGTCGACTTGTGACTGGTGTCTGGCGGCGAAGAATGAGTCGTTGTTGTGCTGGTAGGCGACGTTGTTGAAGAAGGTGTCGAGGGCCAGGTCGAGCTTCCAGTCGCACTGCTGCAGCATCTGGATGGCCGTCTTCTCGCCGCACTGCGTCAGCGTCTGGAACTCGCGCACGCGCTCGCGATGAGACGACTTCAACCGATGCTGCATCAAATATTTGCCATGAAAACAGACGCAAGAAACAAGCAGTGCACTAAAAAAATGTCAAGTGACAAAACATTTACCATGATGAATGGAGTCCAAGGTCACCGAATAACACGGCTTCTGCGTCACCAACAATCAAATGTTCCCTCGAAAAACTATCGAAGGCAAAAGGTTCATCAAAAATGTATAATTTCCTCTAATATTCACGGAAATAATCGACGTGGATCAGTTCGCTCACCTTCTGGCCGAAGACGACCTCGACGTCGCGATTGACGGCGACGCGAACTTTGGCGAGAAAACAATTCTGCGCTCCACTCTCAGACGTGTATACGAAACGGGCGTCATACACATGCCGCAGGCAGCGCAGGCGCGCGACAGCTGACTTCGCTGCGTGTCGTCTGCGTGCACAGCGATCAGCTGATTCTCTCGCCATGGAGACTTTAAAAAAAGGTTTTGGAGGATTGGGACAGCTGATGGTCCAGTTTGAAAGAGCACTTTTGTACTATATGTTAATAGATTTTATTATTATTTTTTAGTTTTGATGAATCTCAGAGTAAATTTTAATAATTTTTCCTCTGAAAGTCCGGTGATATTCAGTGCTAGAAAAGGAGTCATTAATTGTTTGTCCATTTTTATCCTATTTCCCAGTTTACAAACAGACAACTTTTTATACCAATTTGAGTGGTCCATTCCGCATTCAACTACTTTTGTACTAGAGTAAAAATAAAAGCAAAAATAAAAGTAATAAAAAATTAATAAAGGCAAAAAAAAAACATAACTACAAGTACTTTCATGTTCGTCATTTGCTCCTTGACATTCATTTCTCTACTATTTTATTCATTTTGGTGCATTACAAGTAGAGGTGAGTTCCATTCAATATTCTGCGTCGGTTTTCCAAGGTCAGAGGTCTTTTTAGCCACTTGTCTGTCCAATATTGAGCTGCTTTTATCGATTGAGCCACTTTGCGTTGGGCCAAGCATGCATTTTTCATTAGGTTTTGCGGACAACGACGCACAAAACGATCTGATACTACTACAGCCCTCTAAATAACTCTTTTGTCTGACCATTAGGGACTGCTTAAATTGTCTTAAATTGTTCTCGAATAAGGGTTTATTTAGCTCAAATTTTACCCGAAATATATATAAATAAAAGAAATGTTTTTTTTTTGTTTTTTTTTTTAAATCCATGCCATATACTCGTAGATAGTGTAACATTTTCTGGTCCTATGAATCCTATTTCCTAGTTGAGATGTTGAACAGAGGCATCCATCCATAAGTTCCGAATATCCCTATGAGATTCCTTTTTTGAAAAAGTTATTAATATCACCAACATTTTTGCTAAATTAAACAAATAAATCAAGAACCAAAACGAGTGTCCCTATTACTATATTGCACCTAAAAAAAACGACTTATACTATACATACGAGAAATGTAGTGTTGGCTTTCTAATCGCTCTCAACTCTCTACACTCACTTCACATACCAATTTCAACCCAATCACTCGACCCTTTGTCCCTCAAAACACTAAGATAATAAAAGTAATTAAGTCATTATCAAGTAATTATTAGACAATTAAATAAAAAAATCAACAAAATGGATCCCAGGTCTCACTTGTTCACCTCACGTTGGTTGAATGTGGGCGTCTCGAACGCGCGCTCTCTCCGTCGTCTCTCGAACCTCGAATCAGATTTGCTGAACGAGCAGGGATCACTAATAGATCGACTGAGATTTCGCCTGATGCACTGCAGTCCCGAATTGAGACAGGCTTTGTTTCAATTGTTGGGTCAATATTTCGTTTTGAGACATCTTTGTCCCCCGCACATCTTCAACCCCTCGTTACTTGCGAGCCTGGAGCCGTCGAGGAGGGGCGAGGCCATCGTGGAGGCGAGGAGGTTGCTGGACGAGGAGCTGGACTTGGCCATGAGCAAGATGAACTTGGACGCCGTGCTCAACAACCGCAAGAGCAAGCTGGTGATGGACGTGGCCAGCGTGATCGGTCTGGAGTTGGAGAAGGAGCTGCAGCAGCGGCTGCAGCGCTCCAACA
Organism: Metis holothuriae; assembly: GCA_028566655.1. Classification (NCBI taxonomy): domain Eukaryota; kingdom Metazoa; phylum Arthropoda; class Copepoda; order Harpacticoida; family Metidae; genus Metis; species Metis holothuriae. The sequence continues at coordinate 10,531 of JAOXNJ010260595.1, read as the reverse complement.
AGATCAGAGTGAAGAAGCGGAAGGACAATAGGAGGAAGGACAAGATAATCGAGTTGGAGGACACGAGTAAAGAGCGAGAAGTGTTTGTGCAGGAAATTCTGCAGGAAATGTTGGACAAAAGACGCGATTCTCACCTGGAACAAATGGTTTTGACCCAATTGAGGACGAGAATTCTCATTTTGGCGCCGTCCTTCAGAAAAGCCATCGTCGGTCTCATGTATTTCAGGGAGGAGAGCGAAATTTTGCAGAGGAATCAAGCGAAATTCGAGCAAATCGTGCAACAGAGAACGGATCAACTCAATATAAGTGACATCAATAATTGGAGTGGAAAGGGAGCAATCGATGTTTCTGTTCTTCTCGCCTTCGAACGCAGTCAGAACTTGCAAAAGCAGTTGGATAACAACATCAGTAATGAACTTGGACAAAATTTGGACAAAAAACTCGATTACTGCACCAATGTGCTCACCATACATCATTTTGTCAAGAATTATGAGAGCAATAATGATAATAATGTCGACTCCAACCTCATTTTCTGGCTGGTGCGGATGCACGCGTCCTTGCCCAGCTCGAAGTCGGCCATCGAGTGCGCCTTTTACTTTGGCCAATTCCAGAAGCAGGCGTTGCACGCGAATCTCTTCGAGATGGCAGAGCACACGTTCGCCAGGTTGCAGACGTTGGAGCCGGAGTTGAGCTTGCACCTGAACTCCTCGTTGCTGATGAATCTGGAGCCGGACCCCACGCTCTTCTCGCCCGACATCTTGGCGCCCTACAAGTCCGAGTCGGAAGAGCTTTTGCGCAGATTTCTAGAGAGACGCGAAGTCAGTCAGTTGAACGATTTGCAACGTCTGGCCGATTTGCGACTCTTTATTCGCAAGTGGATCGCAGAAATCTTCGTGTGCATCCTGGACGAAAGTAACGCGAATCTCGTGTTCGACACTCTACTTCTGCATCGATTTCAGAGCCACATCTTCGAAAAGGTTTGTCTGGCCCTCTTCCATCTCCTAAAGCCGTCGTTATTGAGGGCAAACGACCACTTGAGAGTGCGCGAATTGCTTCTGGGCTCGGAAACGATCGATATGCGCGATTTGAGACGCGTTCTCAAGCATTTGGTGGGCGAGGGCGAGTACAGCGAGATTCCCGAGCGTCCCAGCGTCCCCGAAGTCTTGTTGACGCCGGCCTCGCCCGCCACCGAGAGAAGGGAGGCCGAGGCCAAGCACAGGAGAATCGATGCTCTCAATCAAAGCATGCACTTGCTTTATGCAGAATAACTTAATGCAATCACTTCATTAATAACTTAATTGTCGACTTTAAGGATTAAAATCCTCGTAGATTTTCTGTTTTAAAAGCTTTTTTATTACTGACCTGTGTGAACGCTCTTAATGATGGGCATCGATGTCGGTCTGTTTTCTTATGTTTTGTGCCATAATGTAAGAATTGACCTTATGCTCCATGTTCTAAATATTGTATGATGCGATTACAACTTTGGTTTCTTTCGATTTCTTGATTTTCTGATCGGTTTTTCCGCATTAAATCGCTAAATGCCAACAATTTTTGCTCTAAAGTCGGTAAAGTGAAATTGTTTACTTCTCTCTTCTTTCACTCCAATACGAATTCTGGTCCATTCTAGTATGAAAGGATATGAAATGGAATGAGATAAAGGGGATGAAATATGACTTGAGAACATTGAGAGTGTATTTTTCTTTATAATTGCATTTGTATTCTTTGGTGATTTCTTTGGCCACGCAAATTGTTCTTTCTCATTAAATTTGGCCTACGTCGATATCACAGTGCATTAGGGTGCAAGTAGTTGGCCACAAGAAATTCTAAATTGACTTGTCATTACTTGATGAGGAAACCTAATCATACAGTAATCACCCAATTAATGATTAAGCAGGTACATTAAGATGTTTAAGGAATAAGATAATTACTTAATTGAGGCATAAATAATTGATTAAGTGATGAGTTACTCAAAACTTTAACATTATTCTCAAAATTATTCCTCCAAATCCTCTTCATTCTATCAAAAATCAGTTTATTAAGAGCTTATAAAGAGTCCTCATCCCTCTCATGATTCTTATCAACTCTTCTGAAGACACTGGACGCCTCGACATCATTGATAGAGAGATCAACGAGCATCTCATTCTTGCTGAATGTCCTCACCAATCTCGTCCTAACCTCATTAACCTCATTAAAGTCATTAAAGTCATTAAAGTAATTAGATTGATCGTGATTGGCATCGTTAATTGTGGTTTGATCCTCGATGATTTGATTGGAAATCGGTCCTTTTTTCACCTCAAAAAGCACTTTTCGCCCATCCATAGTAATGTCGAGCGAGGGCGAGGAGAGATTGAAGGTGATTTTGTGACTGCGAACCAAGGTGGACGTCATTATTGTCCACTCATAATTTTCGCAATTAAAATCATTATTGTCTTCTTTATTATGGTCATTATTATCATCATTATCTTTGATTGCGGAGTGAGTGATGCTGATTTGGGGAGAGGCGATGCTGGCCAGACGACGCAATATGAAACCCACGCCCAATTCTTGCAGATATTCATCGAAATTTGAGCTGGAAATAACACGAATTTTGACTATTTTTATGAAATTTTTCTACAAATATATTCGTAGTTTAAAATGTGTTGAAAAATATTTGTATATTACCTGGAAACGAATTCGTATTGGCCAGGAATAAGGTGGCATTCCCACACTTTCCTCTGCTCCACGTCCTCCACGTCCTTGATCAGGCTGTCCTCGCCCCTGGAACTGTCGTTGCTGTTGTTGGAGGTGTGATTGCTGTTGTTGGTGTCGAAGGCGTCGGTGAAGACGTCGAGCACGATGCGCTCCAGCGGCCTGATGGCCAGGCACAAGGTCAGCCACCAGAACAGCATCAACAACCACAGCTGTTTCTTCTCTTAAAACTACACAAAGTACTTATTATTTGGCGAATTTGGCCTCAATATTGCATCTTGCAAAGGAAGAGCTGCGATCTTACTGTTATCTGTGGCTGCTTTCTCCTCAAGTAATCAATACAGATCAATACTACGTAGCTACTCTTCTCAATAGTGAGCTATTACTTTAGATGAAGCAAACTGAATTGAACACTCTTTTCAGTAAACTTGACGCTTAATTCGCACTCTTTACGTAATCTGCAAGCAATAAGGCACGATTTATGTGTACTAGGCCTGCACTATAGGCCTACATTAAGGCCTTCAAATCCTACATAGAACTTTGCGAAACATGTGTTTACATGAGCTACATTTGGCCAGTTACGTAACTGGGGTGTTGCCAGCTGGTCACGTCTCGGCTGCAGTCCTACAGTGCGTATAAACAAAATAAAGGGCACGTAGGATGATGAGCGCGTTGCGCGTGTTCTCGGCCATCCAGCCGACGGGCGTGCCGCACGTGGGCAACTACTTCGGCGCCATCAAGCGCTGGATCGACATCACCAGCAAGCAGGAGAAGAGCAGCGACAGGAGCAAGAAGATCTTCGCGGTGGCCGACCTGCACGCCTTGACCGTCCCCAAGGCCGACGAGTCGTCCGACGTGAACCTCATCTTTTATACGTCGCAATATGTACATGTCGTTGTTGTTCTACACGTTGTTCTCGTTGCAGAGGTTGCAGTCGAACATCCTGCGGATGACGGCGTCGCTCTTGGCCCTCGGTCTGGACGCGCCGAACTCGTGCATCTTCTTCAGACAATCGCAGATCCCCGCGCACTGCGAACTCGCATGGATCCTCTCCTGCTCCGCCCTAGTGCCGCATCTCGCCAGGTGATTGATTGATCGTTTTCCCAATCATCTCCCTTCTTCATTGATTGATGTTACAGACAAAAGCAGTACAAGGAGAAGACGGCGGAAATGAACGAGGCTCCTCTGGGTCTCCTGCTCTATCCGGTGCTCCAGGCCGCCGATGTTCTTGTGTACAGATCCACGAGTGTGCCTGTGGGCGAGGACAACGTTCAAAACCTGGAGATGACGCACCATTTGGCGCGAGCCTTTAACAGAAGATTCAAAACAGACGTCTTTCCCGTCCCCGAAACAAAGATTTTGGCCGAAAACCATCTTTCCCGAGTCAAATCGCTGAGATATCCGCACAAAAAGATGTCCAAGTCCGAGCCCACCAGTAGAGGCACGCTCTTTCTTGACGACGAGCCTGATGTCATTGTTGAGAAGTGCAAGAAGGCCGTCACCGATACTGAGGGCAGAATCACTTTTGATCCCGACAAAAGGTGTTTAACTTGAAAAAATGCTAAAATTTCCTCTAATTTTTTGAAAAATTATCTATTGTATTTCTTGTTTTTTTTTTGCATTAGACCTGGTGTGAGCAATTTGGTGGCCATTTATGCGGGTTTCTCCGATCTCAGTCCTAACGAGGTGGTCAAATTGGCCTGTAATGACAATACAGCCGATTTTAAGCGACGTCTGGCCGAGTTGATCATCGAGAAGTGGACGCCGGTTCGAAGCTCCTTCAACGACTACATGAACAACAAAGAGTACTTGGAGCAAGTGCTTGAACAAGGACGAAAAGAGGCCGAAGTCATAGCAGCAGAAACTATGGTGTTAGTAAGAAAGGCCACAGGACTCAGTTGATGAAGTCGTTATTGATTTCAACATTTATGGTTATTTATGGGAGAAAGAGGGAAGTTCAATTGAAACCCAAGTGTTCAGTCACTTTCAAGACAACTCCTATTGACAATTGAGTGTTAATTGACGAAAAGACACATTGCCAGGAATACACGATATAAGACGTCTCTGTCCGGTCATTGGGGCTTTCTCGATATAATGGGACCACAACCAGAACAGAGCCTTTCGCCCACAATGACAGCTGATAAGGCTCTATAAACTGTATTTCTCTCTGTATTGATGCCATGTAATAATGTTTGTTCAAACACTTGTTGCAGACAGGTGTGACGCAACGAACCCGTGCTCAACCACAAGTTCGAGAACGAGTTTGAGGCCACAAACACTTCAGATATATCAGTATATGATCGTCCTTTCAAGAGTGATCTATATAAAGTGAGCATAATGAAGACTGATGGCGTGCGAGACAAGAAGTGCTTGGTGGTCATCACCGGCGCCAGCCGCGGGTTCGGCAAGGCCATCGCGGAGACGGCCGCCAACACGTTGGCCTCGGACTCGGCCTTCTTGCTCTTGGCCAGGAACGAGGACGCCTTGAACCAGACCAAGAGCGCCATGAAGTGGAGCGGCCCCGTCGTCACCAGGGCCGTCGACCTCGCCAAGGCCGACGCCAACGAGTACAAGGTGAAGAGCATTTTAAACTAATTAAGGATAATTAAGTGCTTAATTACGTTTATTATGATCGCAGAAGTTGTTGAGCGAGTTTGTGAAGGAGGTGGACGACGTCTCCAGCTACGAGAGCTGCTTGCTGGTGCACAACGTGGGCTCCATCGGGGACCAGGGTCGTGCGGTGCGCGACATGGACGACATGGCATCCATGATGGACTTCTACGCCCTCAACCTCTTCTCCCCGCTGGCCCTGAACTCTGTCTTCCTCAAGATGTTCGAGCAGGGCAACGTCATCGTGGTGAACGTGAGCAGTCTCTGGGCCATCAGACCCTCAGCCCACTTCGGCCAGTACTGCTCCGTCAAGGCCGCCAAGGAAAGCATCTTTAATGTACTGGTACAAGAAGAGGCTAACAAGCCAAATTTCGCCCTTCTTCACTACGCACCAGGTTTTACTCATTAAAACAACTTTTGTACTTCTCATTGCGGTCAACAAAATCGTATTAAACACTTTTGATCTGCGACAATTTGTTTGCGAAAGGCGCGATGAAAACGGATATTTGGGAGCGCGACATTATGCAGAGCGAGCGCACGCCCCAGTCGGTGCGCGAGTTCCACGCGCAGCTGGTGAAGGAGGAGCGCATGATCGACCCCTTCGTGTCGGCCCAGAAGATGTGGACGGTGTTGGCCAACGGCTTCGAGTCTGGCGCCAGAATCGATTACTACGACATTCAGTGATCCTAAATATGGTTAGAGGGCGGCAATAAAGTGCTTGGGAGAGAGAACTCAGAGAACGCTGAATGTAATCATCTCTCAATATCCGTGTCTTCATTCCTCTCTTTATACCATAAGTTTCTTTCTTCAGGACTGATTGATCGCTTTTACTGCGTCTTCATACTGGGCCATTAATCGAAGCAATCCATCAGGCACTCAATCAATCAGAATCTCCAGGTACGATCAGGCAATAAGAAAGCGGCTTATAGTCATAATACTGCAATATTGCTCTGAAGGTTATACATGTACATTACAGTACTTTTTTCTTGTACTATAGTACTCATTTAATTATATAAATAAGTACACAGTTCTAGCTAAAAAGCAAATCTTCCTCGTTATTTGACCTAGATTCAGCGAGTCGTATTGTGCTAACGTCATTCCTGACACAAAGTGTCCCATTTTTCCTTCTCAAAAAGCGCATGCTCCAACGTGACATCAATATGGGCCAGGCCAATTTATTCCCTTTTTCATGTCAAGCCCAAAAGCAATTGTGTAAACAAAGTATGTACGTATTATAGAGAATCCTTTATTACTGTCATTCCAGAGAATCCCCTTTCAGAATTGCAATAAAGACTTTCAACAGCGAGCTTATTTGATGCTTGCCAAATGTCTTTTATTGCAAAAAGTGGCAGAAAAAGAAGGGCATCGTTTGTCAAGCATAATTGACAATTTCTTTGAAAATGCAGCAAAAATTGTGGACTATTCTTCTATAGAGGATAGAAAAAATGATCTTTTTTGCCCTTTCGGGTGACATTTGACTGCATTGCTACTATGTACCTGAGAGACAAAAGAGCAGAACTTGATGGATGGTGATGGGAAAAAGGGGCTAAACCTAGCCTTTTTTATCTTTTTACAGCACTTTTTTGTCACTTTTTAAAGATAATGTGCCTTAAATAGTATTATTATAGCTAGAAAAAAAATCCTTATTTACTACCCACATGTACTTCTTGGATTTTTTGTTGAAAATGATCAATAAAATGTGAAGAAAGCATGAAGGATTCCACATACTTATTCAGTGTGCCCAAGCAATTATTAATTGCCCCAAGCAATAATTATTAATAGGTGCTCACTCTTTCAATTTCGGGTGGATAGCAATACCACAATAAAAGAAGTAAATACACTTATTAAATAGAAGGAGTATAGCAACTCTCTTTTAATACTTTACCTATAGAAAGGGCAGTAAAGGCTAGTAAGTAAAAGGAAAGCTATATAAAGGAATATTCACATTATATAGTACTATTGTTGGAGGAGAGAGGGTGCAGAAAATTGGCAGCGTCCACAAATGAAAGAGTGCTGATTCGACATGTATCTCCTCCTTTTTTCTGCTGGTTCGACGTGTCCGACGTGGAGAGGATGTGCGACCTCGGCGTGGCTTTCGACTTGGCCAAGATGGGGACGGCGAGCAAGGAGTGCAAGGCCACTCACACACATGCCAAGTCACGGACAACTCACTCCATCACGCTTGGCCGAATGCAGCAATGCATTCCCACAAATAGGTATACGCTGTTTGTGTACTGGGCTTGAATAAGTCGATCGCGCCTGACCGATTCCGCGTACCCATTGTGAACACGTCCTCTTTTTTTTCTTTTTTGGCTCTTTTTTTGGCTCTTTTTTTTTTTTTTGGCTCTTTTTTTGGCTCTTTTTTTTTTCTTTGGCTCTTTTTTTGGCTCTTTTTTTTTTCTTTGGGTGGGTGAAGAGAGAGAGAGGGGATCCCATGTGTGTTATCCGTGTGTCATATCCTGGCTTTTTATTGCGACATTCATGGGACTGTTGAAAAAGCCCTATCTGTTTCTAGCTAGCGATAAGGCCGAATGGAAGTGTTTATTTGTTGCCATATATACTAAAAGTGTGTAGAAATTGAGTTTTCTCCCAATGCGATTCACGTAGTAGTTATTGTGGTTTGGTCCTATTCCATTGTTTTTATAATTGCTTCTTTTATGAGTGCATAATGTTTGTTTATGAATGAGACACATTATTTTCGTCTCAATCTTTTATTTGAGAAACACCAAAAAGAGGGCACAATGCGCCCAGAAGCGACTACTCAACATTCAGGAATGACCAGCAACTTTTACTACAGATTATGTACTACAGTACATGTATTTACAACTATTGATGTGGGTGAAGGGAAGGGAACATTACACTTGTTTGGCGCATTGGGGTCATTATTGGGTGTGTTATGGCAACAACAACGATGGGGAAGGAAGACACATACAATCAACAGTAATCATCAACTTTTATGTAGATGTACTAGTAAATA
>JAOXNJ010260484.1:0-14526 GCA_028566655.1 Metis holothuriae | reverse complement strand
GGTTAAATGACGTTTTTTGGCGCTTTAGAACGGGGTGGCGGGTCGGAAGCGGTTCAAGATCAAGGACTCGACCAAGTTGGCGCTGAAGTTGCACGTGATCCACGAGAAGGGCGTGCGCATCGAGAAGCTGTTGTGGCAGTTGCAGCTGGCCACCGCCGAGTGCCACGGCGACCTCGCCAGAGACATGTTCGTGCGCACGGCCGTCGAGGTGGAGCACGAGGTGCGCCTCACCAAGAAGCTCATGCTGCTGCTCTGCTCACATCGACTTCTCGAAGAACACTTCAGGCAAACAACATTCAAAGATATTATGTGAAACATAAAGCATGAAATGCCACATTATTACTATCTACAATCAATACCAAATCATGTATAATACCGGAAAGCTATATATAAGGGCCCAAGTGGTTCACTAATTGACACACCTGAATAAGCTTGAACCTTCACTAATGCTTGTCAAGGCTTAATTGATGTTAGTGACATTCTATAGGAGTGGAAAGTTGTTTTACCGAATGTACTTGCTTGTTTTTGAATGTTGCCTATTAGAAATGGAATAATGACTTTTGTAAGTATGGCTGTGTGTGACAGCACGCTGATGTCGGTGCCCGACCAGATGCGCCCCACCTTCGACATCAGCGTGAAGTTCTTCGGTATGAACTGGGAGCACGCGTTCCGCGTCACCGCCAACCTGCTCCACTTGGTCCGCGCCATGCTCAGCGTGCTCAGGAGGGAGAACGGCGCCCCCAACGCCAACTCGGAGGAGTTCAGGCTCGTTTACCCTAGGTATTCCACAGTATTTATCATAGAAGTCATTTTTTGTTCTCTTTTCAACATTGCCATTACTTCTTGACTGTAGCAATATATTGCGCGATCTGGCGACGCTGGAGGCGGACGTGGTGGCGCACACGGAGGCGGTGCTGAAGAACCGCCTGGTGCTCAGCAAGGAGGAGCGAGTGACTCACCACGAGGAGCTCGCGGAGCCGAAGACGGTGGTCGTGGTGGTGGAGGACGTGGACGAAAACAGGAAGGAGGTGAAGGAGGAGCTGAGGCCGCCCAAGAGGAACATGGAGCACCAGGAGACCCCCATGGGCGCCGTGGCCGAGGAGGAGGACAAGAGTGGTCAGAGAGCCGGAAACCGACTCGTAAACATTCTCAGATCCCTACAGCTCAGGCTCAAACGGTAAAAAACGGCTCAAGTGATATTGATTTGTCCATGGATTAACTGATTGATTGATTGATTGTTTGGTTGGTTCTCGTTTTCAGACGCAAGAAGAAGACGAGTCACGACGATTTGTGGCGCATGTGGTACTTGGGCGTGCAGAACATGACGTTGTCGGTGTCGGTGAACACGTCGGAGGAGAACGACAGCAGTCCCAAGGATGCGATACAATCGAGCAAACCCAACGAACCCTCGACAACTTGTTCACAGGGCACCGTGGACGATCTCTGTGTGAAGCGGAAACGGAGTCCAAACCCAAGGAGAAGATCATCCGTCAGTTGAGGCTCAAGGACCAAGTCAATTCACATGTATGATTATTGTGTAAGTAATAATCCCAGAATAACTCATTCCCTTTCCCTGCCCTTATCCAAACTTCCAAGGAGAATGAGAGCTGGAATTGCCCCCTTGATTCCTCTGTGATGATTACCCGCATCCAGGGCCTCTCTGTCTTTGTCAGCGTCTGTGAATCAAGCCGTTTGTTTGCCCGCATCAAAGAGAGAAATGAATAAATACAAGTTGATGAGCCAGTCTCATGCCACCATACTGATATAATTAAAAGCTCATGTCTGCATTCCTTACAATATGCATTGAATTAAGAACATCGCATTTTCGGGTTGCACCAAATCGCGCCTCTCTTTTTTGCAATGCGCGCGTCAGCTGTCGCGTCAGCTGTCGCGTCAGCTGTCGCGCGTCTCTCCCGCCACATTGATTCCTCCACGTCTGCCTCAAGCCGCATAATGCCTGCGTCAGCTGACGCCGTGTTATGCATCCATCTCAATGCTTTCTTCCTGCGACGCGTCAGCTGACACGCAGGCACCGACCACAGTGGCCGCCGGCAGGGCCACCGACACGCACCGCAACGAAGACGACGTCGTGGCCGAGATCACCATCTACAAGTAGGTCACGTTCGTATTTTAGGCATGTGAGAGTTCAATCGGCCTTTAGGTGTCGTATTTTCTATTTATTAGGTGACAGCTGATAACGAGCACCCCCAGTCGCGATGGTCGTGGTCACCGACCCCGACGTGGCCGGCGTCGAGTCCACGACGCCGACAACGAGTGCTGCGTCAACATCTAGTGCTCCAACGACGGACTCGCAATCTGTTGCTGAAGTTCACAGAGCATTCAGGAGCGAAGACAATGTCGATACCGAGGACTCTCAACCGACTTCGAGTGAGAAAAATAACGAAACAGAAGGAAAGGAGGAAGGCGTGGTCAAAGAAAGTGTGCAAGAAAGTGAAAAGCAGTCGCATCAGAACCAAGACGCAAGTTCAAAGGAGATGAAGGAGGGCAATGAGCTGGCAGGAGGTAAAAACACACAAAGTTCACAACAAGACTTGGAAACGAAATCAGATGTGATTAGTCAGGAAGAGGGTGAGAAATGTGCTGAGGACGAGCAGTCCGTTGAAAAAGATGACATTGACGAGACGCAGAAGTCTGTTGAGTCAGCTGTTAAAGAAGAGATTGATAGTGGTCAGGAAAAGACGGCAGAGGATACTGAAGAGGAAAACAAATCGAAGCCAATCGACGATGGGGCGGATGACGAGGTAGAAAAGTCTCAAAGAGTTGACGAAGAACGAGGAGCAGTGAAAGAGGGTCAAGGCCTGTCCGAGGATTCCGATGAAAAAGTTGAGAGTACTACATTAAAAGAAAATAATGCAGAGAGCGCTAAGATAGAAGAAGACAACACGTCCCGACAAGAAAAGGAATCGCGAGAGGTTCAAAAGACAGAGATAGAGGAGAAAACTTCTGCAACTCAAGAAGATGCAAAGTCGACCACCAGTGATGGATTGACGCCTCAGGAGCTGACGCAATTCCTAAGCGACAGCAGTCTTAAGGACTCGGAGAAGTTCGCGAGGTTGTCAAAGCTTGTTCAACAGAACCTCGTTTCCAACGAGGTCGTTGTCAACTCTGTCCTCAACCTGGTAAGAGTCTTTCGAAAAAAATTTATTACTCTCCGTGATTTGACATAAATTATTACCATGCCTTTATTCCTCCCGCAACGCAATTGAGGATTATTTTCTCAATAGAATAATTTCTAATCGGTTCTAGTTCATCAACTCGCCATTAAGTTCCCCTAACAGGAATGCAATGACGTTTTTTTTCTCGCGGTATTGGCCACTTGTTCTGCCATTAATTCCAAATCTCTGCGAAATCAGTGCAGTACTTGTCAAAGCAAAGGGCCTCAATCAGAACATGTTGCACTCTTCCCCCTTTGGCCCAGGTCTCGTAGAGATGTTTCATCGTTTGATAGCTATCCTCATCGCTTTCGTCGTCAGTCAATCCTTGGCAAAGTTCGGCCAGTCTCAAAGGCATTCTGCCTTTAGCAACGACGTGACCACCGTCAAAACGCGATCCTGGACCCCTCAGCACGTTCTTGTCTAGGGTTGCTGATCCTTCTTTGTCTGACTTTTCTTTTGATGGGAGACCAACGCCGTAGCCAAAGAATGACTCTGGCCTACATGTATCTTCTAAGAAATTAAGAAAAAGGTACATATGCATAAAGTAAAAAATAATAAGAAATATTCTTAGATAACGGTTACCTAGAATGTCTATAAGGTCAATTTCTTTGAGTCTATAATCTTGATCGGGGTTGAACTGGTGTCGCTTTTCAAGTGTCAAGTGTAACTGAAAGGCAACCGCTCTGCACCCATCGCAAAGCATGTGTTTCGGAAGATGGGACCCCAAGTGCTCCTCTTCGGTCACCACTGGGTAAACATCATTGTTGTCCTCAGGCAAATTGTACACTGCTTGTTGCTCTAAAGTGCACAGGACAATACTAGACACTGTTAGTGAAAGTATTGCCAAAGGGATTGAGAATTTCATCATAGTAAAAGGGGGCTTATGTTCTTGCGCGAAGCTCGGACCAAGAACAACTGGAAGTACGACAGTGCTAAAAGCTATTAATTTCGTCAATGTGCTCGACTTTTGAAAGAAGCTTGACCAACGAATGCTCATTAATACTGTCGAGTCGACTATATATCAGGCTGACCCAAAGACAAACAAGTTCAGCGTCCATAGTTATTGTAGCTCCGAGGCAAATGCCCTGTCAGGTTATCATTACTAATTCAAATGTTTGTGGGAGCTTTGATAGTTCTTCCGCTTTCAACTCTCTTCGAAAACATGTTTATGAACAGACGTTCCACACCACGCTTCTTTGATTTATTAGGCCATGAATAATTTGCACCATTTTCTCTTTACGTACAGTTGGTGGGTGGAGAATTTGACTTGGAGCTGAACTTCATCATCAGCTCGCCAACAAACATTCCTTTGATGCTGGATTTGCTCGAAGATGGCCAAAACGATCGATTGGAAGCAGAAATTCTTTCTCTTTTTGCTGCAACACTTAGAAAGAGTGTAAGAAACCTGCAAGCTTGTTGTGAATGCAATCTTCTGGAATTACTTCTAACGAAGCTGAGCAAGGCAAAGAGACTTGTAGTGGACCTGCTGGTTGAGATGATGAGTCTACTAGCCTGTTATAGTATCAGTGTCAAAGAGCTGAAGATGGTTCTGGCTTCTATGGAGGCTTTCAACGGCCAATGGGTAAGCACTACACTTTTAACATTTGCCATTTTATCACTCACAGCTTTTACTTTGCACGAATTACAGCCTAGTCACTCCAAAAAGCTGATGAACGTTCTGAGGCAAATGCCTGCTCGAAGTGGACCGGACGTATTCTTCAGCTTCCCTGGCCTCAAGGGATCGGTTAGTACAGATTTATTTTAAAAGTGTGAATTTGCAAAGTTGATTTTATGTCAATTTAATCATCGACATCTTTGTAATTCCTCACTTATGTAAAGGCGATTGTTCTACCACCGATGAGCCGTTGGCCCTACGAGAATGGTTTCACTTTTGCCACTTGGTTTCGACTGGATCCTCTTAACGCAGTTAATGTAGAAAGAGAGAAGCCGTATCTCTACAGGTGATTGATTATATTTACATGTCATTTGCTAAAGTAAAATATTCGTTTAATATCGTCCAATCTGCTGATTCAATTTTCAATTTTGGATGTTTAGCTTCAAGACTGCCAAGGGTGTCGGCTACACCGCGCACTTCGTGGGGAGTTGTTTGGTCTTAACGTCGTTAAAAGTTAAAGGGAAGGGATATCAGCATTGCGTTCAGTACGAGTTTCAACCTAGGAAGTGGTACAAGCTGGCCGTTGTGTACATTTACAACAGGTGGACAAAGTCTGAAATCAAATGTTTTGTCAACGGTCAACTAGCCTCGTCGACAGAAATGGCTTGGCTCGTTTCCTCCAACGAGGTGGGATTGTTATAAAATCGAAAATTATTTAATGAAGTGTTGTTTGAAACTTCCATCTTAAAAGATGTCACTTTTCTTTTTAACACTCACTCCTGCCTTTAATTTAGCCTTTCGATCGGTGTTATGTTGGCTCAACTCCTGAACTGGAGGCAGATCGCTTGTTCTGCGGGCAGATGTCAGCAATTTACCTCTTCAGCGAAGCCTTGAGCCCCCATCAAGTTTGCGCCATGCATCGACTAGGTCCTGGGTACAAAAATCAGTTTAGATTTGAGTCAGAGAGTCCCGAATTGAGTGACAATCATCGGAGAGCTCTTTACGATGGCAAGTTGTGTAGCAGCATAGTCTTTCTTTATAATCCAGTGTCAACCGATGGCCAGTTATGTCTTCAGTGTTTGCCCAAGGGCAATGTCGACTATTTTCTTCACTCTGCCCATGCGTTAATGATGCAGGTAAGAGAAACTGACGGCCAAAAAGCAGAGTGCACACTAGTAATTACTATTTATTTTTGTGAAAGGATGTAAGAGCAGTGGTGACCCAGAGTGTGCATACTACCCTCAACTCAGTTGGTGGCGTTCAAGTGCTTTTCCCTCTCTTTGCGCAACTCGACTTGCCTTCATGCAAGGACAGCGATGACGATGCTAGCGACACCAGTGATGACGATGACGAAAGTCTTTGGTAAACCAATTTCTGGTTATTATAGCACAAAAACTTTCATATTAAAATGTTGCTCGTCATCTGGTTTTTAGCTCCAAGTTGATTGGTTTCATTTGCGATTTGGTCTCCTCTTCATCATCTATTGAGCAGCAAGTGATCTCAGGTCGAGGGTTTTTGGTCATAGCTCATCTCCTGAGTCGTCAGTCTCGTCGTCATCTGACCTTGGAGTTATTGCAGACGTTCCTGAAGCTTACTAAGCACCTGGTGACCTGCTCTTCTTCAAACAGTGACTTGCTACTAAAACAACTTTTAGATCATTGTCTCTTCAATCCCAGTCTATGGATCCACAGCGCAGCGGATGTGCAGATCAAACTCTACAGCTATTTGTCGACAGAGTTCTTGAAAGACACACAGATTTACTCCAACGTGAGAAGGGTTTCAACTGTGCTCCAAACAATGCACACGCTTAAGCACTATTATTGGGTGGTCAACCCGAAACAGCTCTCAGGCATCAATCCCAAAGGAATGGGTAAGCACTGAAATATTTTAAGTAATTGCGGTATCTGAATAACATAACTGTCATCGCCTATTTAGTTGACAGTTCACTTTTTACCCTGTTGTTTATTTTTGACAGATGGTCCAAGGCCAAGTCGGGAGGAAATCTTGGTAATTCGATCACACATATTGGACTTTGTGCGTTGTCTTATCACACTAGGCCAAACTTCAAAAGAAGATGAATTACAATCAGTTCTCAACTTCTTAACAACCGTTTATGAGGACGAAAACATCGAAGACGTTTTGCCAATGTTAATGCATTTAATGTGTGATCATCCCTCCCTCCTGGTTCCCGCGTTTGACGCCAAGGGTGGCGTCAAGACTATATTCAAGCTGCTAGAGTCAAGTAAGATTACAATAAGAATACGAGCTTTGAAGCTACTTGGATTCTTCCTAGCAAGATCGACTCACAAGTAAGAATTAAGAATTAAAACTACCGAGCAAGTTCTATCAATATACTTTAATCTCTTTGCAGACGAAAGTACGATGTAATGAGTCCAAACAACCTATATACTCTGCTCATCGAGAAGCTTGAGCAACGCGAGCGCATTCTCTCGGTGGCTACTTACAATGTGCTTTTGGAGATATTAACTGAGAACCTTACTCAAAGCTTGGAAATCAATCAGAGAGCCAAACTAGACTCCTCAGCAAGACTGGAAAATCCAAGTATAGATAAACCAAGCTAAATTTTTATATGTTTACGTGCTTATGGGGGTAATTCAAGAAGTATGTTTGAACTATATTGTCATCTCATGATTGTTTTACAGTGATGCTGAAGGTGTTGGCCCATCTCATCTTGAGCAGTCAGCGAAAGAATACTGACAGCTCTTCAAGAGGCGCAGTTTACAAGCTTCAGATAACATTCCTTTCTGACTTAACCTCTTTATGTAACAACAGCAGGGAAAATCGTCGAACAGTGCTACAAATGTCTGTCTGGCAAGAATGGCTTATTGCCTTAACCTACATCGAACCTAAAAACAAGGAGGAGCAAAGTATTAGTGAGTTTGTGTACCAGCTGTTTCGGATGCTTTTACATCACGCAATCAAGCACGAATTTGGAGGTTGGCGTGTGTGGGTAGACACTTTGGCTATTATTCATTCCAAAGTGGCCTTGGAGCACTTTACCCTGCAGTTCATAAGGGCTCAAGACTTAAAGGTTAAACGGAACAATAATGAAGGAAAGCCAAAGGAAATGGAAGATAAAATTGTCACTCAAGTTGTTGAGAATGCGACAGATGAGGGAGATGTTGTACCTTCAAGAGAGCGATACGGACACAAACCCACTATGGTTACCGAAGAAAAAAGAGAGAAGGTCACTGCAACCACTTCTGAGTCAGCAGTCAAGGAGAACGAACCCTTAAAAAAGTCTGCGTCAGTGACGTCGAAAACATTCAGTCCGGGTCCAAGTCGCCCTCCATTCCGGATTCCCGAGTACACTTGGTCACCGATACACCGTCGGTTGCTTTCTGATGTGCTCTATTCTCTGGAATCTGACGTGATGGAATGGAAGAGTAGTGCCACAAAATCTGTCCTGGACTTCGTCAACCAACAGGAGAATGCTGTTTTTGTGGTCAACACCGTACACCTGATATCTCAACTCGCTGACAATCTTATTATTGCTTGCGGAGGCCTTCTTCCGCTTTTGGCGGCCGCCACTTCTCCAAACGTAAGTTAATAAGTGGGTTTTTAAGCGTACTTTGCTTTGAATTTGGTTTCTGCTTCTTTCTCATAATTATTGTTTGTCTTAGTCGGAGATAGACGTGTTGGAGCCGACACAAGGCATGCACGTGAGCGAGGCCCTCGGTTTCGTCCAACGTTTGGTGTCGTTGGTGGACGTGTTGGTGTTCGCATCTTCCCTCAACTTTGCCGACCTCGAGGCCGAGAAGAACATGAGTGCTGGAGGAATCCTCCGACAATGTCTCAGATTGGTTGCCACCTGTGCCGTCAGAAACTGTCTCCAGTGCAAGCATGCCACCAACACTAATCGTAACGTAGATGAGGAAGGACATAAAAGAGGAGAGGAGGGAGGCGTCTTCAATGAATTGGTGCAGAGCGCAATGGGTCCCACAACAGGAGTCAAAGACGTTGACATGTTGTTGCAAGAGATGGATGTTAACAGGCTGCGTGCTGTCATCTATCGCGACGTTGTAAGCATGTTTGGTTTGAAACTTTTAATTTGTGCTTTGAGAAGGCTTGCTTTTGCAATTATTTTTTTAACATTTTAGGAGGAGACAAAGCAGGCTCAGTTCCTGTCATTAGCAGTGGTGTACTTCATCTCTGTGCTGATGGTATCGAAGTACAGAGACATTCTGGAGCCACCCAGCAGCGTTAAACGTGCTGCCACCGGTAAGAATAGAAAACTTTTAGCTCATATTTTCAAACTAAGCAACAAGAAATAACCCTAATTCGGAAGCCTTAATTTTTTAATGGGATTCAAACTGAAGATTAACATATGTAGACTTAGTAGAAGGGGTGTACAGTTTTTCCATATTTCTTCTCAATGCCTTCATAGCTTTTAACACAAGCAAAAAATTGGCAAACTGGCACTCTTAAGCACTCGTTTTAAAAGGGCACCTGTGGTATTTGCACAATAACACTTTGCACTGCATTGTGGGCTTCATTTAGTTCGAAGTCTGAAGCTTGCTCGGCTCGATGAGGACGAACTCGAGGTTTTCGTCGACGACGACGACGACACTCACGTGATTGTGCAACAGACGATGGCGAGCAACAGCAATTGCCCGTTCTGTCGCATGGATAGTAATCCAATGGCAGTTGAAAATCGGCTAGAGGGACGAATCGGCCACGAGGAAGAGGAAGAACAAGGATCATCGGAAGGTTGCTACAGGCTCTTGTCGTTCGATTGCGCTTAATTGGCCTTTCCGTTGTTTTTATTTGATATTTATTAGTTGGTCCATGCTGTCTTTCAAGTGTGAACCGTTGGTTCGCTTCTCACTTTATTATTTGTCGATTTGGAAGTAGTATGGTCATGTTGGCAATCGTTTTTTCTCTTTTCCTTTTGCCCGAGAATTTTTCCAAGCCGAGAGGTACTCGTACTTCTACATCGTAGTGATTGATATCTTAAGCTTTGCATGTTCCCTTTTGCCACTGTCGATGTGTAACAAATTCGCATTGTTGGAAATGTTACATTATTATCCGGTGTGTGTTTTTTTATTCACAGACACAGAACCCGAAGGGTCCGAAGACTCCCAAGTACTGCAAGCATCGCGAAAGGACATTAAAAAAGAGGTATGAGCGATACTTCATGAGATAAAGTCTTCATTGTGTTGATTTGTTTGATGGCACCGCCAGGTAAATGGTTCTCGTTTAACTTCTGAGACTTCAAAATCAGCTTCAACAGCGCCCAACTCCAACGACAACAATGAGGACGATGAAGATTCTTCCTCCATGAAACCTAGTCCGACGAGCATAACCTCTTCCGGCATTGTGAGCGAAGCGTCAGAGGACGTATCTGATGGTTGCAAACCGTCAAAGGACTCTTCACCCGACATACATGAGGTATTGCTATGTCGATATTTGTGTCACATTTTGAAATACTAACGGATTTGTGCCCTTTTTGACAAAAAAAACAGCCGCCGAACATCGGCTCTAGCGCTGCTGAGGACGCGATGGAAGTTTTCCAAGAAGTTAATCTAAATGCAGCGGACGAGGAGGACGACAGCAATGAGCAACGTCTCAAAGGCCAAAAAAGGGAGATAGGCATTTCGATGTTGTCGCCAGCCATAAGCAACACAAAGTCTTCATCAATTACTGAGACCCAGCAACAATCGTTGGATCGTATTGTAGTTAAGGCCGTGCCCAGAGACTTGAGCTCGAGGGAGGCGAACCTGACTCAACAGTTGGAAAAGGCCTTGGGCGTGGTCTGTCCCTTGTTGAGAGAGATTATGATCGATTTTGCCCCATTTCTCTCGAAGACGTTAATCGGCTCTCATGGTCAAGACTTGTTGATGGGAGACAACAAGGCGCTGGCAACATTTAAAATGAGTCAGTCTGTGGTAGAGTTAGTGATGCTGCTCTGCTCCCAAGAGTGGCAGAACTCACTTCAGAAGCACGCAGGTCTTGCCTTCATCGAGCTCATTAATGAAGGCAGGCTATTGTCACATGCAATGAAAGATCATATTGTGAGAGTGGCCAACGAGGCAGAATTCATTTTGAACCGCATGAGGGCTGATGACGTCCTTAAACATAACGACTTTGTTGAGGCATGCAAAACAAGTTTGGACGAGAGGTTGAACGAGGAGAAAATGTGTGAGCACCTAATAACTGCGGCAAGAAGAAGAGATGCCGCCCTGGCTGCTAGAATCATGGACAAGATTGGTCATGGGGGCGACAGCCGACCCGAGGAGATGAGTGTCCAGGCAAAGAAGGCAGAAGACCAAGCCGACATTAACAATCACGACGGCATGAATGCAGAACGTCGAAAAGTATTTTGGAGACTGGACGCATGGGAGGACGACGCCAGACGACGACGAAGGTTTCCATGAAATAAGATTTTGATAATTTAAAATTATGTTTCATATTGCCAAATCTTTTTAACTTCTTTTAAAAATGTAACGCACAGGTTTGTTCGTAATGCCTTGGGTACAACTCATCCTGAGGCCACATTAAAGGCATGCATGGAACACGGAGCAACAGAGGATGCTATTAAGGCCGCTAAAGCCGACTTTCACAAGATGCTGAAGAGCAACAACAAGAACAGGAGGCACGAGCACATGGAAGATGCAGAACTGCTCAATGAAGACAGAGAAATCGACAGCGATGCCCAAGGTCGGAATATTAGTAAAGCATGTGACATTCTTGTTAGAGTAGTGTATTGATAAATATTTTCCGAATAGGACCCATAAATATGAGCACGTCCGGGCTATTGATTTGGCCTGGCCTGGCTGTGCCTGGCACCATATCAATAACTTCAGCAGAGATCTACTTTGAGGTGGACGAGGAGCATCCTGACTTTAAGAAGATTGACGCCAAAGCGTTGAAGTATTGCGATGCACTTCATGGCAAGTGGTTCTTCTCGGAGATCCGTGCAATCTTCTCTCGACGCTATCTGCTGCAGAACACAGCAGTCGAAATCTTCCTCGCTTCAAGGAGTAAGGATTTACGAAGCATTTAGTTTTCTGTAATAGCAAACCCTTACGATTTAACCAAAATTTGTTTAACAGCTTCGATCATGTTCGCCTTTGCGGACGAGAACACGGTGGTCAAGGTTATAAGACTACTGCCCCGTGTTGGCGTCGGCATCAAATACGGCATCGGTCAAAGTAGAAGAGCAAGTTTGATGTCACCGCGACAGCTGTTCAGAGCCTCGAACATGACACAAAAGTGGCAGAGAAGAGAGATTTCTAACTTCGAATACCTTATGTTCCTCAACACTGTTGCTGGCCGCACCTATAACGACCTAAACCAGGTTAAAACCATTGAAAATATTAAATAGCAGAAATATATGAGACTGAAATACTTATGAGACTGTTATGTCAATATTTTGATAGTATCCTGTGTTCCCTTGGATCCTCACAAACTATGAGAGCACCGAGTTGGACTTGAGCAGCCCTCATAACTACCGTGACCTGAGCAAGCCCATTGGCGCCATCAACCCAGCTCGAAAAGCCTTCTTCGAGGAGCGATACAACAACTGGAGCGAGGAAAACGCCAATGATGCTAATGACGAAGAATTAAAGGCGATTCCAGCTTTCCACTACGGCACTCACTACTCCACTTCAGCCTTCGTGCTTAATTATATGCTTCGAGTGGAACCTTTCACCACTTTGTTTTTGAGTCTTCAGGGTGACAAGTTTGATCATCCTGCTCGACTTTTTTCGTCTGTAAAGAGAGCGTGGGACAATTGCCAAAGAGATACTTCTGACGTCAAGGAACTCATACCAGAGTTCTTTTTCATGCCCGAAATGTTCGTAAATCATAATGGCTACAAGCTGGGTCACTTTGAGCAGGAAAAGAAGAAGAATCTTAAAAGCAAAACCGATGAGGGCGATTCCAATATGGTCGATGTGGACGACGTTGAGTTGCCGCCTTGGGCTCGCAATCCACACGAATTCGTTCGCATTAATAGACAAGCACTCGAGTCTGAGTTCGTTTCGTGCCAGATTCACCAATGGATCGATCTCATTTTTGGCTATAAGCAGAGAGGACCGGAAGCAGTGCGTTCCACAAACGTCTTTTACTACTTGACGTACGAGAATAGCGTCGACCTCTCCTCTCTAAGCGATCCAGTGACCCGTTCAGCAGTTCAGGACCAGATCAAGAACTTCGGTCAGACACCCAGCCAACTACTGATGGAGCCTCATCCTCCCAGGAGCTCTGCCATGCACCTTTCCCCATTAATGTTCACCTCCTTGACCGAAGATGTGTGCATGTTAATGAAGTTCCTCTCCAATTCCGCCATCTGTCACATTACAGCAAACACCTTCCCGCAGCTGGCCAACCCATGTGTAGTGAGCATCACGGCCAACCAGCACTTCGCCGTCAACAAGTGGAACAACAGTTATGCAGGTGAAAAAGGAAACAACAACCCCACCCAATCAAACAAGGCTACTGGAGCGATCAGTGAGAGCGGCAGCAAAGGTAGAGAGGGAGAGGATTGTGTGAAAAATACGGCCTCAGGCTCTTTGGGCACTACTTCAAGCACTTTTCCCTTAAAAGCACTTACACTCCTTATATTTTTACTAACCACAAGCTCTTCCTTTTAAGCTGTAACTTTCCATCACGCTTTCACTTTGTGCAAAAGAGCTGCCGATGGCAGGCTGGGTGCGTCGTGAAAAACTTCTAGTGGCCATTTTCTTTTGTGGAGGGTCTACATACTTAGATCTTAGTTCTTAGATAATCAATTTGCACTAACAGCCAGAGATATCACTAAACAGGGGATAAGGGCTTGCGTAGCATTTCTCTTTAATAAGCGCAACTTGACCACTTTCCTCCAAACCTTCATGTAACTGTGTTTCATTTAAATGTGCGTTTGCGTTTTGTTTTCGTAGATTACATGTTCAGATCTCGATGATAATTTTTCTAACACTACCCATATTACAGTACCAACGTCGGCACCGAGTTACGCCGACAGCACACCAAACTCGTCCTCCTCCTCGTCCTCGACCCCGTTGTCATTGCCGTTGGCTATGGATCCTTTGCTGGCCGTCGTCACGCACTCGACAGGTCATCAGGCCCGGCGCCATCTCGGCGATAACTTTAGTGAAAAAGTGAAGATGAGGCACAATTGCTTTGTCGTCACCGTCGACTCCAAGTGCATCATCGCCTGCGCCTTCTGGGACAACTCATTCAGGTTGATGCTTTATTCTGCGTATACTGTTTTTCTAAGTTTATGTAATAAACCAAACTCGTCAGTTTTTGTCGTGTTGAAGTGTTTAAATGCCGCGTTGAATTGTTTGTGATTTTTTAGAGTGTTTTCGACGGAGTCCGCCAAGATTCAGCAGATCATCTTTGGCCATCACAATGTGGTTACGTGTCTGGCTCGTAGCGAGTGCAACATCAGTAGCGATTGTTATGTGGCTTCAGGCTCTCTCGACTGCACAGTTTTGCTCTGGCACTTCAACGCCCGTTTGCAGTGTATTGTGGGCGATAACAACAATTCCGTGCCCTCTCCTAGAGCAGTTCTGACTGGCCACGACCGTGCTGTTGTCTGCGTTGTCGTTTCGGCCGAGCTAGGACTCGTTGTCAGCGGATCCGAAGGTGAAAACAACTGAACTTGATTTAGCAATGGCCTGCAATCTTAGTTACGATTTCTAATACCATTTAAGTTGGAATGTTACCATCCATTGATCAATTCACTTATCAGTCAAATAATTACTACAG
>JAOXNJ010260373.1:0-14539 GCA_028566655.1 Metis holothuriae | reverse complement strand
AGATGTTGATACATACTATGCATACAATGCAACCGCAAATATGAATTGACGGAACTTTCAGACTCCATGAAACTGTGCCCTGTGTGTGAGCATGGTCATGGCGGTATATACCAAAAAGATTTTTTCCTCTTATCGTTATACTCGATTTACGACGTTTATTGTCAGTATATACTTATTGAGTTTTGTATTTGCATCTAGAATCAAAGTATTCCCGCATGTGAGCAAGGAGAAACAATATAGTTGGTTTATTGATGTATTTTTTTCGTTTTATCGTATGTCATTGATGGAGGCTGGACAACTCATTGACGAGGAACAGTTTGATTCTATAAAGCAGGCACTTTTGAAAGAAATACAATTGTTTTTCATGCTGTTCTATTTTTATATACGCATGAACCACTTGTTCGTGTGACCAACCGTTTCTGATAAGGATTTTTATCAATGGTTGTTTCATGCTGATATGAAGAAAAGGAAGCATGCTGTGATGATAAATGATTTTATCTTGCACGCAGTAGCATATACGAAAATCACTACTTTTTCTGAGCAAGATAGAAAAATGATGAAATTTGTATTTCCTGCTGATGTATTGATTATTTATGTTTTACAATGAGAAGATAGCTTTTTGGTCGTAGATAATATCTTGCAACATATGTACGATAAGGAAGTGATTGATATGTATATGCGTTGATTTTTATCAGATGATGTATGATTTGAAGCATTTATAGATTATATTACTGACCGAAAGATATATAAGAACAATTATTTTTCTGGTATCAAAAGATATCCATCTAGGTAGTGTCAAAGTGACTATGGAGCGATAGGTCGAGACGTGTATACGCCTATTGTTAATAAATTTGGTAATTTAGATATTAACCAAGGAGAAGAGCTTTATGCCAAGGAATTGTAATTCCCTGACATAAATATACCAAAAGGTGAATTAATAAGAAAAACTACAGTGAGCCTTTAAGTGTTTTCACAAGAGCTTTAACCACAATATCTGCTAGCTCTGGAGAAAGTTCGGTATTTTGAATCATAATAGCTTCATACTTGGAAAGCTCACCCTTTCTAGCTCCAATAAAATAGGCGATTTCTGTAGGTGTCTCTACATTAACAAGTGAGAAGTAGCCAGCTACCTTAGCTTGAGGATCCTTTCTTTTCAATATGCTAGAGATCATCCACTTGAATTTAGCTTGTCCCTCAAATCTATGGTCTTTTAAATATGAAGAAAGAAGCTTGTCGGTTCTACCCAAGTTAGAATTCATGACTACTGGAGAACATGCGAAATCAGTAACCGCAGAGATAACCTTACTACCTCCATCGTAAACTCCATAGAAAATACTTTCAGCGACATAAGAAACTTTGTTTCCCAGAGTGTCCTTTTCAATTGAATGAGTGTAAGTGCTACTAGATGTATTGATAGTAGTTTTGTCACTTGAACTGCTACTTGAACTGCTACTTGAACTGCTACTTGAACTGCTACTTGAACTGCTACTTGAACTGCTACTTGAACTATAGGTGCTTTTGTAGTCATCATCGTCATCATCACAGTTGTCATTATACTGGTAGCCGTAGTGGTCATCACAGTCGTCATTAGAGTTCTTATTGTAGTGATTATGATAGTGATAAGAGTTATTAACATTATCATGATTATTACTTACAGTGTTATTATATGTGTAGTTATTGTCACTTTTGGATTCACTTTTAGATTCACTATTACTCCCATATACTTTTTTAGCTTGAGTTCCATGGCTTCCACTTTTAACTTCATCCTTAGCTTCATTAAATTTACTTTTACTGCCATAAATATTTTTAGCTTGAGTTCCATAGTTTCCATTTTTAACTTCTTTCTTGGCTTCCTTCTTTTTGTCCTTTGCAAAAGCAGGGACAGTAGATGAAATGTTGATAAACAATCCTGATAAGGCAATAATTCCAGTTGATACAAATAATCTTGCGTGCATAAGTTCTCCTTCAGTTTTAAACTTAATTTCCGAGTTAAACACTCAAGCATTTTTCATACCAATAAAATCCTGACACAGAAGCCTTATAACAGCTAGTTGAGCATTGCTTATTTTTTTTAGAATCAAAAAGTCTCCACTTAGATAGTGTCAATTTGGCTAGAAAAGTAAAAATAAGTAAAGTTAATGCTATTTTATAGAATTTTTGATAATCACAGTTCATGAAAAAAGCTTTATATCTTATTCCGACCTTTATTCTCATTCTCATTGCGACTAATCAATTCTACATGACTAGGCAACACAACTTAACACCTTGGAAAGGGGGCGGATTTGGTATGTTCTCTACCATTGACTCCATGAGGGCGAGAAACCTTAAAGTTTTCATTAAGCAAGGTCTTCACAAAAAACAACTTAATACTTCTGAGAGACTAACTAAACTCATAGGCAAATTTGAGACTATCCCCTCACTTCAGTTAAAACAAGAAATTGTGGATTATTTGAACTCTAGTTTTTTTTATGAAAGCTCTGGTGAAAATGATGAAATAATTATTTCTGATAATAGTGATATTTCTTCAAAAGAAATTAAAAGTCCTGTCAAAGTTTCAATTGAGTTTTGGAGATACAAGTTTAATAGAAATAATAATAGCTTAAACAGTCAGTTAGTTTGGGTGGAAGAGGTAAACTAATGAAGCTTATCAATAACTTAAAAACTGATCTTAAAACCCTAGGAAGATTGAAACTTATTGAACTTATCACTCTTTTATTACTGATCTTCTATATTGATGAGGTTTGGTATCTTGAGCAGCCTGTAAGAGTTCTTTGTCTAGCTGGATTAATTTTTAAATCTGCCAGAAAAAATATTGAATTTTGGTTAATCATTCTTTCATTGTTTGTAAGCTCTAATCTAATTAACTGGTATAGGATTGATAATCATATGTATTTGATGATGTATTGGTGCCTAAGTTTTTTACTTGCAAGAATTATTGCTACTAAAAGTAATAATGAAGAAAATGCTTTAATGGTTTTAGGATTAAATGGACAGTGGATGCTGGGCTTATGTCTAAGTATCTCGGTCTTATGGAAAGTTTTAAACCCAGAGTACATGGACGGTAGTTTTTTTGAATTCACTATTTTGACTGATGATAGGTTTGCCAACTTTATCTATTTTATGACTGATCTTCCACTGGAAAAACTTAGAGAAAATTCTTTATTAGAGACAAATTTTTTTAGTACTAATAAAAGCACTGCTCTACTTACTTCAAACTCCAAGGTTGAAACTGTCGCGTTTTTTCTAACCTGGTGGACAATACTTATTGAGTCTTTAATAGGTCTATTCTTTTTAATCCCAGATCGACTTTTAAATCAAAAACTTAGACTTAGTAAACACTGGAGCCTCATCATTTTTATTTTATCCACTTATTTAATTGCACCAGTTTTTGGTTTTGCTTGGCTGCTTATTCTTTTTGCCCTTTCACACTTACCAGAGCGATATGAATGGACAAGACTTACCTATGTAATAGTCCTCCTGATGACTCAGGTTTATCGGCTACCTATAGGTGAAATTATTGAGAGGATTAAGGCTCTTTAAAAATTTATATCACTACTCACCTCCTAAGCTTGAAGAAGCAAGTAGTTCTAGGAGACAAGTACTGAACGAGTGAGGCTTACATCATGTAAGCCGCAGGGAGAGAGGTTACGAAGTCGACAACGAAATACGCCGCTTACTTAAGCTTAGGAAGTCGACAACGAAATACGCCACTCATTTAACTTAATCAAAATGCCTAAGCTTGAAGAAGCAAGTAGTTCTAGGAGACAAGTACTGAACGAGTGAGGCTTACATCATGTAAGCCGCAGGGAGAGAGGTTACGAAGTCGACAACGAAATACGCCGCTTATTCAAGCTTAGGAGCTTAGGGATGGGTCATGTTAGAAGGAACAACTTTCCTATCAAACTCTTCACCAGACATAATGTTTAGCTCTTCAATTGATTGTTTGAGAGTTAAGCCTTTTTCATAGGCGTGTTTGGCAACTTTTGCAGCTTGGTCGTAACCGATGTGTTGATTTAAGGCAGTTACTAACATGAGTGAGTTATTTAAGTGTTTGTTAATTTGCTCTTTGTTGGGAGTAATGCCTTCTAAGCAATTATCAACAAATGAATTTATTCCATCTCCTAATAAACGAATAGAATGAAGAAGATTGTGGATCATAACAGGTTTAAAGACGTTTAATTCAAAGTTTCCTTGAGAGCCTGCAAAACCAATGGCAGCATCATTACCCATAACCTGAACACATACCATGGATAGTGCTTCACATTGAGTGGGGTTTACTTTACCAGGCATAATAGATGATCCTGGTTCATTAGCGGGAAGAACTAACTCCCCTAGTCCACAACGTGGACCACTAGCTAAAAAGCGAGTGTCATTTACAATCTTTAGTAAAGAAGCTGCTAATCTTTTTAAGGCTCCAGATGAACCAACAATAGCATCGTGAGCAGCTAAGGATTCAAACTTGTTTGGAGCTGTTCTAAATTGATGACCTGAAATATCAGAAATCTTTTTCGCTACTAACTCAGCATACTTGGGGTGACTATTTAAGCCGGTACCGACTGCTGTCCCACCAAGTGCTAACTCTCGTAAAAAATCTAAGGATTGTTCAACCCATTTTTTTGCATTTTCAACTTGAGTTTTATAACCGGAAAACTCTTGAGTTAAAGTTAAAGGAGTGGCGTCCATAAGGTGTGTTCGCCCAATTTTAACGATACCTTCAAACTCCTGACATTTTTTTTCAAGGGTAGAAATCATTTTACCTAGAGCGGGAAGCAATAGATTTTCAATTTGCTCTACCGCCGCAATATGCATTGCTGTGGGAAAAGTATCATTAGAAGATTGTGACTTATTAACATCATCATTAGGGTGAATAGGACTTTTGCTTCCAATTTCACCTCCAGCTAGCTCAATAGCTCTATTAGAGATAACTTCATTGAAGTTCATATTACTCTGAGTTCCTGAACCAGTTTGCCAAACAACTAGTGGGAAGTGATCATCTAGTTTTCCTTCAATAACTTCATCACATGCCTGAGAAATTAGATCACACTTTTGTTGTGAAAGTTTATCAAGTTCAAAGTTAGTATGAGCGGATGCTTTTTTTAATATGGCAAAGGCTCTAATCATTTCTCTGGAAAAGCGATCATCACCAATTTTAAAGTTCTGTAAAGACCTTTGAGTTTGAGCACCCCAATAGCGACTGCCTTCAACTTGAACCTCACCCATAGTATCTTTCTCTATTCGATAACTCATAATTAGAACCTCTGTAGAAATTAATTTATTTGCGACTAATTTTGGTAGGATTTTTCTAACTTGCCAAGGATTTCTTCTAAATTTGTTTTGCCAGAATGAACTAATTTTTCCCCATCAAGAACAGAAGGAACACCGCGAACCCCCCATTGAGCTAGTTGGTCTTGAATATACTCACCATCAATCATCTCATGAGTAAGACCTTCATTTAAGCTGGCCATTAGATTAAGAGCCTGCACAGCCCCTGGGCAATTTTGACAAGATAGTGAGACCACAGTCTTCAAATCAATCCCAGACTTTAAACCCTTGATCCTTTCAATAATCTCTTTCTCTGGGAGTTTTCCCTTGCCATTAACATTTAAAATGGCAAGGACTAATGAACTAAACTCATGCCCACCAGGGACTCCAGTAAAAGCAATACCAGAATTTTTGTGAGCATGATGAATTTCAAATCGTGGAAAATCACTTGATTGATCTAGCTCCACCAGTTCTAAAAAAGAGTTTGTTTCAACCACTTGCTTGAGCATACTTAAAAGCTCATCTTGCTTTGTGTGATCACTGTGGTAATAAGCAAGTGAAACCTTTTGATCTAAGGGCTCAAAAACACTCTTTAATTGTCCTAGAAGATTTTGATCAATCATAAAATACCTTAGGTATAATCTATAAAAGAAGGATTAAATTTTTCCAACTAAATCAAGACCTGGTTTTAAAGTATCAGATCCTGGCTCCCACTTGGCAGGACATACATCACTTGGGTTTTGAGCAACAAATTGAGCTGCTTGAGTTTTTCTTAAAAGCTCAGTAGCATTTCGTCCAATACCATTGTCATGTACTTCAGCAATTTTAACTTTTCCTTCAGGGCTAATTAAAAAAGTCCCTCGGTAAGCTAATCCCTCTTCTTCAATATGGACCCCAAAGTAGCGAGATAAAACCCCTGTAGGATCAGCCAGCATTGGGTAGTTAATTTTTTTGATAGTATCTGAAGTGTCATGCCATGCTTTGTGAGTAAAGTGAGTGTCAGTACTAACAGAGTATACTTCTACTCCCATCTCTTGAAATTTAGCATAGTGATCGGCCATATCTCCAAGTTCAGTAGGGCAAACAAAAGTAAAGTCAGCAGGATAGAAAAAGAAAATTGACCACTTTCCTTTTAAATCTTCATGGCTAACGGTTTTAAACTCTCCGCCGTGAAAGGCTTGAAGTTTAAATTCAGGAAGGTTTCGATTAATAATAGTTTTCATAGGTTCATCTCCTTGTTTGGCTTGATCTAGTAGATTAGTTAATTTTTCATCCACTATAGTATAGGAGATAATATGACTGAAAAAGACACCAATAGCCAATTGAAAGATGCTATTTGCATGATAGGTATAGCCTATGAGGTTTTAGTGAATTTCATCCTCACAAACAAATCTATAGTCTCCTTCATCTTTCCTTTCATAGGCATTAAATGGATCATTGGCTAAGTCTCTTTCATAATCTAGCTTGGATATCCAGCATATTTTATCATTAGCTAAGCTCCATTTTTGGTAGTTTTGGCTGGCAACAGTACGTTTAATTTTTTCTCCTCGACTCTGCATATAGCTCTCTGTCATTTTAATAGCTTGGTCAAAAGTATATTCTTCTTTTCTAAGATCAAATCCAAAATACTGAGTATGTAGCTTTCCATTTTCCTTGCGCATCATTTGAGCGTGAAAGTAGCGTGTTCCTGGAAGAGCATTTTTGGTTCGCAAAACAATCATATCGCCCATCATCTCATTTTTATCTTCTGTGTAAATTGGAACTAACCCCTTCTCTTTGAGCTCAGATAAAAGACTTTCTAACTCAACCTCTGATCTAACCATGGGATCAGCAAGCTCAAAAATTGTGAGTACTGATTTTTCAGTATTTGTTTTGGCTGTGTAAGGAATTTGAGCCCGTTTAAAAACAGGCTTTTTTTGATTGGAGCCCTTTATTTTTTTTTGATTCTTACTGTTTTGGTGGTGATGATGAGAATCTTTTAAGTTTTCAAAATTCTCACTAGAATGGGTATGATCGTCTTGATTACTTTGCTTTGTAGTGAAATCAGATGAAGGATCTGATTTCTGAGAAGTATCTACGTCTTTTTTCACGCTTGTCATGTAAAGAACAATGACTAAACCCAGAGAAAATAATATGATTTTTTTTAATAATTTTTGATTCACTTTTTATTCCTTTTTAAAGTAATCCTAGTGTTAAAATTCTTTACCAAATTGTCTAAGCCCCCAACTATCTAGGTACTTAGTAGGATCAATCAAATCTGCTCTTCTTTTAAATTTTCCTCCGCCACGTAAACAAGTCTTTTTACTATATCCATTATTGTGATAAAGTTCAAAGTGTAGCATAGGCATACAACAGCCACTATTAACAGGTTTAATCTTTCCAATCATTTGCCCTTTTTTCAATTTAGTTCCTGCTTTAACAGGAGCATTACAGTAAATCTCACCATATCGAACAACAAAAGAGTTTCCGTTTTCTGCATAAAGTACATCGACTACGCAAGTTCCTTCATAAAACCGTTGAGGCCCTCGCAGAACCTCACCTGGGGCAAGAGAAACAACTTTCTCCTTATCAAATCTGTATAAATCTGTGGCAGCATGACTACGCCTTCCACTACTTCTTCTAGCTCCAAAGCGTCTCATCCCAGTCTTATAGTTATGTGTAGGCCACTTAATTGTTGGAAAAACACAGCAATCTTCATCATGAATACCACTAATATCTTCAACTATTTTTTCTAACAGGGTCAGTTCTTTAACTTCGCAGTTCGACTTCAAGCTAATAAAGTCCTGGGCTATATAACCAATTTTTCGATCTTGTGCCTCAGCCTCTGTAAATTTAACTTTTTGAAAGGTATAGGTTTTACCACCAATTTCCCCTTCAAAAGAGCTATCTTCTCCTTGAAACAAAGTAATGTGAGAGTAGCGCTGAGCTCTAAACTTAAATGCTAGCTTGCGATCACGAACATTGACGTTAGTATCAGTACAAATAAGGTATTCGAAACTTCCACTTCCCTTTTCTTCACTTGCTTGATCAATTTCTGATTTTTTGTTAGTGATAACATCAATAGGCTCTTCTTTTTTTAGGTCTTCTAATTTTTTACTATCGTTATTTGAATCTAGGTCCAGCTTTGTATTAATAGTGTTAACATTGTTACTACTGGTATCATTTGTATCTGCAGAATCAAGCTTGCTATCACTAACTTGTTTATACTCATTTTTTAGGCTACTTGAGGCATCTGAAAAGAGACTTGTTTCATCGTGATAAACTCCGATAACAGCTTCAATAGAATTATCTAGGTCCTGACTATTTCCTTGCTTAGCTTTAGCTGGATTGGTA
Source organism: Metis holothuriae (assembly GCA_028566655.1). Taxonomy (NCBI): domain Eukaryota; kingdom Metazoa; phylum Arthropoda; class Copepoda; order Harpacticoida; family Metidae; genus Metis; species Metis holothuriae. The sequence continues at coordinate 5,944 of JAOXNJ010260373.1, read as the reverse complement.
ACCATAAATGCCAAGTAAGTTCTATTTTGATTAGGACACCAGATACTTGTTAATTCTTTGTTCATTACATCAGGGGAAATAACTTTTAGCTCCTTGCCCTTAAGCTGCAAATGCTCGTGTTGAGAACCTGGAGTTTTATCACCTAGTAAAAACTTAAAGGCATCAATTGATCTTAAAGCTGAATTATTAACTAGACCATCTTCACCTCGACCCATAATCCTATTTTTATTTCTGTTAGTTTGCTTAGAAGAATCATAGAGCACCACAGAATCTTGTGGAATAGCTGCAAAGTTTTGAGAGACAACTTCAATCTTTTGATAATCTTTTTCAGAACTTTTAGCAGAAGGTGATGTCTTGACAATTGATCCTTGCAGGAGCTGACCAATGTTTTCAAGGTTGTTATTTTTAATGTCTGTATAAAGAGAATCATTATCACTGACCTTTAAATGAGATTCATGATCCAAAATATAACTAATCTTACAAGATGATGCTGAAACTAGCCCTTCAACGTTATCCCATAAATAGACTTTAAGAGTATCTTCATTAGAGCTTGAATTTGCAGGCTCAGCAAAGATTTTTACCACAACCACGCTTTGTAATAAAAATAAAAAACAAAAAATATTCCAAAATTTAGTAAACATTTATCTCTCTCCTAAAAAAATGCTAGTAGTTTACAATTATAGGAGTTTTCGATCTTTCATTTGCCTATTTTGAAAAAAATTCACTCTAGTTTTGGAGTTGGCTAAACTTTAAACAGGTTGCTATACTTCAAAGCTATGAACTCTAACAATATAAAAGCCCTAATCTTTGATATCGGGTCAGTTCTCATTCACTTAGAACCTATCCGATCTCAAGAGTATTATGAAGCTTTAGGCATAACTAATGATCAAATAAAAAATTTAGAAAAAAATGCTCTCTTTGATCAATTTGAAAAGGGACAACTTTCTCCTGAGCAATTTTATGAATCCTTTATTGATAAAGCATCTAAATATTTTTCTTTTTCAAACTTTAAAGAGGCGTGGAATAGTTACCTAGGTCAAAATATAATTGGGCTAGAGGAGTTAATCTCTAAGCTTTCATTAAGCTATGATCTTTATCTGTTAAGCAATACTAATGAACTTCATTGGCACAAGCTTAAGCAACGTCCTTTGTTTAAGTATTTTAAAAAGTCTTTTTTATCTTTTGAGCTAAATCTTATGAAACCTGATCCTCAAATCTATTTAAAGCTTTTAGCTGAAATCAACTTAGAACCCTCTGAAGTTTTATATCTGGATGATAAGGCTGAAAATATAGCAGCAGCCAAAAAACTGGGTATCAATTCATCTCTAGTCTTTGAAAGCATAAAACAAATTAGATATGCACTATCTTTGAATAAAATTTATAAGTAAATTTTACAAAGTCTCTAGGCAAAGTAATTTTAAAAGCTTATCAATTTCCAGGACTATCTTTTTTACAAATAGTTAATAAAAACTAAACTGGAGACTGTATATGCCTAATCATTATTCACTTATTACTCTTGCTTCATTTTTTGCCTTCGTTTTTGGACTTATGCAAGTAGCACAAGCTGAAGTTATGACCTTTGATGATCTTCACCCCGTAGAAGAAGTAACTGAAATTGAGTCAAGTCGCCAAGTAAAGCGTATTAAAAAACCACAGGTTCAAGCCCAGACTCAAAACTATCAAGATAATCAAGATGATTATGAGTTTGCTCCAAGTCCTAGTAAGTATAATAGTGAGCAAATTGATGTATCAGGAAGCTACTTTGACTCAACCATAAGAAGACCTAAGAATTTTAACTACAGACCTCAAAAAAGAGCCAATAAAGCAGTAAGAAGGATTGTTAGAAAAAAACGCCGCCCTTCGTATATTGCTAGAGTAAAGAAGGCCAGACAAAGACTTGAGAAAAGAAATGAAATTCTTATGAAGAAAAAAATTGAGCAAGTTCGCATTCAAAATGAGAAAAGAATGACTCAACTGATTCATCAAAGCTTTCAACAAACATTGCATAACTTTTAGTCAATCTTCATAGATGTTGTGTAAATTCTAAGCATTTACACAACTAAGCTCCTAAGTTTTCGCCCTAACTATTCTAAAAAAATCAAGCTCTTACGGCTGCACTCTCCCTTTTTTGCCCTTGGCATCAAAGTTGTAAGTTAGTATTTATTAACATGCGCCTTTTGCAAGGAGAAAAGAAATGAAAAAGAGTACCTTTAAAAAGAACAAGAAAGCTTTTAACCCAGTCCTACTGTGTATGCTATCATTAACCATAGCTGCAAGTCCTAGTTTTGCTCAAGCCGATAGTCAATCGAGCCAAAGTCAAAAACAAGAAAAGGAAGCCCAAGAGCTTAGAAAAGAAAATAAAAGAAAAAAGATTTTCAAAACATTAAAATATGTTGCTCTACCTCAAAAGCTAGCTTTTGATTTGGCAGTAGAAGTTGGAAAGAATCATCGAACCATTGCTCAAAATGCACTTCAAAGAGCTACTGAAAACTTAGTAGATGGAGTTAAAAAAGGAAAAGATCTTATCTCCCATGGTTTAGAAACTGTGACTTACCGAAAAGACAAGAAAGCACAACAAAAAAGTGATGACGATTTTAAAACTCTAGAGATAAAGAAAGAAGAACTATTTAAAGCTGCTCAAGTTCAAGAAAAGCCAGAAGAAAAGGCACCAGAAAAGAAAGAAGAAGAAAGCAGCGCTAAACATAAAGGCTTAATGACTCAACTTAAAAATGTTTTTAGTAGAGCTCAAGCAACACTGAAAGCTAACAAAGAAGCAAAAAAGGATGAAAATCAATCCATGACCGAAATCGAGTCTAGCTCAAGCTCTCAGAGTGACCTAGAAGAAAAACTAAACTCAGCCATTGCTTGTCTAGAGCAAAAAGATCTAACCCTAGAAGAGTTAAGACAACAAATAGAATCTCTAACCGCTACAATTGCTGACGCTACAGGAGACAGTAGTGAGAAAGAAGGAGAAGCAGAGGGAGAAAAAGAAGAAGAAAGCACCAGCATTATTGCAGATAACGCTATCTTGAAACTAAACAATAGAATTGATCAATTAGAAAGTGAAAAACAAGACTTACTAGCCTCTGCTATATCCAACAAAGATGAAGATGAAGATGATGAAGATAATAAAGACGAGGAAGAAAACGAGTATAAAAAGCGTCTTGAAGAGTTAGAAGAAAAAATTGCTGAAGCTAAAGAGGAAAAAGAAGAAGAGCTTAACTCTAAAGAAGAAGCCATTGAAATTGGAAGACTATATGCTCAAAAGCTTTTAGCTCAAAGACAACTTTCTCAAGCTAATACTAATGGGGCTTTTGCTGGACAACTTACTGGCTTACAAGCACCTCAAGTTCAAAGTCAGTATCAAAATCAAGCTTTTGCAATGAACCCATTTGGAACAAATACATTTAGCACAATGATGCAAATGCAAATGATGCAAATGCAAATGCAAATGATGAACAGATTTCAAGCTATGATGATACCTACCAACAACATGGGACTTGCTAATCAAGGTCTAATGGCTAACCAGTTTGGTCTTCCAGCTCAAAGTAACTTTATGCTTGGCGGAAATAATAACTATGCTAGCCAGTTTAGCATCCAAAACCCAGTTCAAGGGGGATTTAGCTTCTCCAATAATACTGCAACAAGTAATTTTGCTATCTAAGTTTTTATAACAAGTAAGAGTTTATCAATGGCCACAACTCTAGAACTATTGATAAACTCTTTCCATGCAAGTCCACCCCAAAGTAATAGAACTCCTTAAAAATCGCGGTCATCAAAGTCATCAAGAAATAGAATCCTTTTTTTCCTGGGACCTAAAGGAACTCAAACAGCTAGACCAACTAAAAGATTTAGATAAAGCGGCAAGCCTAGTCTCTAGAGCCATTAAAGACAATCAAAAAATTGCTGTTTTTGGAGACTATGACGTTGATGGAACCACCTCCTGCGCCCTACTGCATTTTTTCTTTAAAATGATTGGGGTAGAAATTAATTGCATACAGCCTAGTCGATTTGTAGAGGGCTATGGACTGCACCTAGAAAATATTGAAAAGTGCTGTGAACTGGGAGTGAAACTTCTTATTACTGTTGATTGCGGTATAACCAGTTTTGAAGCAGCAGAGTATGCTTATGAAAAAGGCATAGAGCTGATCATAACTGATCATCATCAAGTAGCTGGAGACTCAATGCCTAGGGCAGCTGCTATCATTAATCCAAATCGCTTAGATGAAAAGCACCCAGAGTTAAAGGGACTGGCTGGAGTGGGCGTAGCTTTTTGTTTGGCCATTAAAATAAAGGCACTCCTTGAGCAAGAAGGTAGGGTCATCCCTAGCCTGTATCCCCTATTGCAGTTTGTGGCCTTGGGAACAGTTTGTGACCTTGCTCCTATTAACAACTACAATCGTCGACTCATTCGTCACGGCTTAAAGCAGATGCTACAGACTGAATTTGAAGGAATAAAAACTTTTTTCACTCCAGATGAGAGGAAAAGAGGAAATGTATTAAGTGAAAAACTCTCCTTTCAAATTGGACCTATGATTAATTCTAAAGGGAGATTAGATCACCCTGAGTATGCTTTAAAAGCTCTCATCAGTGAAAATCATGAAGATGCCTTTAAGTACTACTCCCATTTGCAAACTTGTAATAATGAAAGAAAATTCATCCAGTCTCAAGTGTTAAAAGAGGCTAAAGAACAGGTTTTGAGAGAAGATCTTAGCAATCATCTAATTTCCATCGTCTATAAAGCTGATTGGCATGAAGGAGTTATCGGAATTGTGGCCTCAAGGCTGGTAGAAGAATTTAAAGTCCCTGCTCTAGTTTTTACTAACTCTAGTGAAGAAGGAGTTATCAAAGCTTCCGCCAGAAGTGCTGGGGAGCTAAATATTTATGAGCTTCTTAGTGAATTTAAAGATCTTTTTCTTAAGTTTGGAGGTCATCATAAAGCAGCAGGCTTAAGTATGCCTGAATCTAATCTTGAGACTTTTAAGCAACAAGTTAAGAGTCACTTAATTCAAGTTCCAAGAATCTTAAGAATTAAAGAGTTAGATTACGACCTCAAAATTCAAGCCACAGACATCACCCCTAGTTTAGTTAAAAACCTTGAACTACTAGAGCCTTATGGAGGAAGTAACCCCAAGCCTATTTTTAGCTGCCAAGACTTACACCTAGAAGCTTTTACCATCTTAAAAGAAGTGCATGTTCGCTGGGAGTTTAGCTCTAAAAAAGATCCTAAAGTGAAGCTAAAGGGAATTAGTTTTAACTACGTCTCAAGATTTGAAGCTATCCACCCTGATCAAGTTTTAGAGCATCAAAGAAATGGTGACCAACTTGAATTTCTTTTTGAATTAGGAATTAATTATTTTAGAGGGAACGAATTTACTCAGCTTCAGATTCTAGAAATTCGCTCCTCTTAAATTTACTTAGTGTCTTTTTATCTTTCTATTTTTTTATCTTTCTATCTTTCTATAGAAATATTTTCGATAACAATATCTTGGACAGGTTTATCAAGAGCGGCGGTAGGAGCTGATCCAATTTTTTGTAAAACTTCTGCACCTTCAACTAAGCTTCCAAAAACAGTATGTCTGCCATCTAAGTGAGGAGTTGGAGCTAATGTTATAAAAAACTGAGAACCATTTGTGCCTGGACCGGCATTGGCCATAGACAAGATCCCAGGTTGATCATGCTTTAAGGAATCATTAAATTCATCAGCAAACTGATAGCCCGGACCGCCAGTACCAACACCTTCAGGGCACCCAGCTTGAATGACAAATCCTTCAATAACCCGGTGGATAATAATACCATCGTAAAAATTTCCACCTTTTACAGTCTTTTGCCTACCTTCAGCTAAATTAACAAAATTCCAAACTGTTTCAGGACACTCTTTAGCGTAGAGTTCTACTTTCATAGAGCCCATATTAGTATCAATTTTTGCCCATATCCTATCAAG
>JAOXNJ010260372.1:13210-27079 GCA_028566655.1 Metis holothuriae | reverse complement strand
GATGTTGACGTCGTCCTTGAACCACTTGAGCACCATGCCCTCGTTCTCGCTGCTGTTCAACGCGTACACGCAGTCCAGGACCAGGTGCGACGCCGAGCCGTTCACCAGCGAAGAAGGGCCGCGAACCTCGTGAACCACCACGCACATCGACGCTAATAACAACAAAACATGCTTAATACTAGTACATTTTATAAACATCTTTATTTAGGTACAACATATTGTTTGTTTGTTTATTGGGCCTTGCTTTTAAGACACTGAGATGAGTGCATCAGATCCACTTCCACAAGCATCCATCCACTTGACCCCCCTTTTTCCTTACTTGTACATACTCTTACTTCCAATAATGCTTTTGTAGTACATACTTATGCTCAAATAATATACGTACTACAGTATGTGCAGATTTACAGCTTGTTTAGTGTGTCTTTGCACTACAAAGGATGTCTTCTTCCAGGCCCTGCAAGCTCATTTGCCACTGCACTCACGGCCTTTTACGAATTATATACAGCTCGTAGTAGTAATAAAATGTGTAGTAGATGTAGTAAATAAACGTTTGTATGTAGTAGTAATGGCATTGGTGGTGTTAGATAAAAAGCTCTGACAACGAACGAGTCCCATAGAGCTGGAATGAGAGTGGCTGGGCCCAAGATCGCCTTTTTGGGGGAGGGGGGCCTGCCTCAACGAGCACTTAGGTACAAGACACAACAATGAGCTCACATTGCAAGAATTTGCGAAACGGCATTTCTTGTTTTTTGCACTCATTTCGCCAACTTTTTTCGCGAATGAATGCGACGAATTGGACAGGAAGATGTGCATGCATACCACAAACCTGCAACAGCATTTAACGACCACGATTACGACTTTGGAGAGGCTATGTAGTTGGTCACGGGCCATAAAGTTTGCGACGAATTCGAGCTGGCCGCAATCCAACTTTGCTTGCACGACACACAATTGTCTAACATATCAGCTGACTTTAAAGGGACGCCAAATAATTTCAGCTTCATCTTAGCTACTTCTCCTTTCTATTATAACTATTATTATTATCGCCCTTTTTATTTGAACTAAAATTATTCGTACCATCACTATGTACTACTGCTTTCACTTCTACTAAAACATTGTTATAGCTTTCTTTCTACTACAACGATTGCTGCTACTACTTCTTCAATTTCTACTACAGGAATGTCTAAAAATCTCTAAGTAGCCACAAAGAGTCCTCCACAAAGCACCAGTATATATGCATAGAAATAGTAGTATTACGCAATATGATGCAATAATGGTGCCTCAAAAGTGCTTGAAGTGGGCGTTGGGAATGACGATCTTGGGCATCTCTTGGAGACCGAGTTGAGCGAGCCAAGTAATGTCCGACTTTGCATACATTAAACCAACGCCTTCCTTATACATACACATTGCGTGGAAATTTCGGCACGAAATAGTGCTTTGAATTGCGCATTTCTTCTTTTTTCTTGGCGCCAAAATTTGGCAAGAGTCTAAAGTCGGGCCCCTTTTTTTCGCACCTCGAGCACTTTTGGCACATCTCCCTCCTCCAACACTTATGTAGAACTCGGCCATAAAAGCAACCAACCTTCTTTGGGGACTGAAGCTCAGAGAAGGATCTCTTTATGTACTACACATCTTCTCCAAAAAAGGTACATACTTGGTCAGCTGGATGCTCTTTGGAAATGTGCTTTTGTATGAAGGCGATTCAAAACCTTCCAAGCGCACCTAAAGCCTTTGAATAAGGGTGCCAAAGCTGGATAGATGAAGGTTCTTCAAGGCGTACTATAGTACTAAAAGTACATATTTTCTGTAACGAAAGTGTAGGTAAAAGAAGAGCAAGTAGTATGATCAGGAGCATTGTTTGCTTAAGAAAGTTCTTGTTGTTGTTGCTCTACAAGGAACTTTTGGTCGTCCCCCCAACTCTAAGATTAATACCAACAATTCCCTTCTGAACAAAAGTCCCTCTTAATAAGCTTTTACCAAGTATATGTAGAGTCTCACAATTGGCAATGTTAGGCAAGGACATTGGGTCCGCAATCCCGTCGACCTCACTCTCTCTCTCTCTTCCTTCCGACACCCAAAGAGAGCCACTCTGATTTTTGGCTTTTCTGGCCCTTTTTTGTGTACATTTGGGTTTGGGAGGAAGAAGTGAGGTCGTTTGCTTTCAAATGCAGCAGCAGCCCAGACTCGCTCGGTTCTGCGTCGAGCACTCATTCATTGTCTCAAGTGTCGAGAGGAAATGGAAGAGAGACTCGGCCCTGCCGGGATTCGCAAAAACTGCTCTTTCGCAATCTGCCAGTAGCTACATATAAATGTTTTATAATGAGATTGTTTAGATTAGTCAATAGACTACTACATACAATGTTGTTTGGGATGAGGTTAAGTGGTTAATGAGTTAATTGCAGCTAATGATAGCTCCTCGAAATGATCTTTTAATATGATTTTAGCATTATTTTGAGTGTTAGGGTTGTTTAATGTGCTCAATGATCATTATTGCACTTCTGTTTAATTGACTGTTGTTAAAGCAAAGTGCTAATGAGATGCTTGATGCAGACATGCTCATTAAGGAAGCATTTGAACACCATAGATGACTTATATGCAGTGCATAAGAAGTTAATTAAGAGGGCCATTACAATGAGTGATGGCAGTTCTTTTAAGTGGACCCAAAACCCCATCTCCTCTCTGCAATCATTCCAAATGGCCTATTAGGTACAAAGTAAGAACACGATCTTATGAAACACATTTATACTCTTATTTGAAATATATAATTAGGCTTAGAATCAAGTGTACAAAATGATCTCTTATTTTAGAACTACTTAGCTACCAAATTATGCTCTAGTAATAATCTTTTAGTAATAATCTTGTACTTGTAATAGTCCTTTTTTGCCCTTGTTTTATGTGTCCCCACTGAAGATGAGCCAGAAGGGGATCACGTCCCTGTCTCTAAGCACGTGTCTGCTGTCTCTGCACCCTATGTACTCACTTCTATTATAAAGTGCTTTCTTAGATTGTGGCGAATCGTGACTTTCTGGCAGACTTGACGTGTCGACAAGACGAATGAGTCGCCTCCATTGAGCACTGCCACTCGACCGAGGACATACAGAAAAATACCCCCCAAAAAAACCACGTCTTTTTACACTGCTCATCAACAATTCATACAAATTATTTGAGTTTAAAAGGTACTTCTTTTTAGGATAGTACATACTCATATATCAATAATGTGATTCCTCTTTCTTTTTTTGAAAAAGGTAGATTAGGTAGATTTTGAGGACTTTTTAGGACATTTTGAATGACATCAAAAGCTACCTTAAGGTCACTACTATACTACTAATGCTTCTAATTCATAAAGATTACTGTATGTTCTTTACTGAATCTACGTACATACACGTATGTGGTTTGGAAAGCAGTGATGCGCACTTTCTTCCCTTGGGACACTCGCTCGACCTTTGAGCCTCTTGAATCTTTCATTAAGGGCATGCTTCAAGGGCTTCTTTGAGGTCCCTGGGCCATTTCGCAGGCTTTTTTGGGAAATTTGAGGCACATATTATGACTCTAATTAAAAGCGATCCATAAAAAGTATCAACTACAATTAATAGCGTTTACACATCAAAAATGACATAATTAATGATGAGTTAATGAGTTAATTACTCACGTCCCAGTGCGTAGAGAAGGATGGTAATGACGCTCTGTAGAAGAGAACAATTGCTCATTGTGGCGACGGAGCGAGTGCGGCAATGGTCGCGCACCGAGTGCGGGTCACGCGCACCGAGAAAGCCATCGCTCCTTCTCCTAAAAACACTTCACATAATAACATTTATATTAAACCTTTATTAGACACTTAAAGCTATATTACGTAATTGATTATTTTGGAAATAAGCCAAAAATAGTATTAAGGGCAAGACTTTGAATAAGGCATTCCTGAGACATGCAGGCGGAGCTCCTCTCTGCATCGTAAATCAGGGCTCTCGCCCAGCCACAATTCTTCACTCTACATTTACTGCTTAATATTATACATTTATTTACTTTGGTATAAATGGATTCTGTAAAGAAAGGTATCTGTAATAAAAGAACTCTTTTATGAAGGTACAACATACTCGTATAATGGTGTTGGAGTGCTTTGAATGAGGTGACCTGAAAAAAAGTGACCTGAAAGTGATCTTGAACAACCCTCCATAGGTTCCAATATTATCTTCAGTATTGTGGTGTACCTAACCAAGAATAGAGATATATATTGTAATAATGATAATAATAAAAACTTCTTAAATTAAGCCAATTTTTGAGCCAGCATAATTGTTGGGTTGAGTGATGCGGCCAACTTTCTTGTAGAAAGTGTAATGTCATAAGTGCGATGTCAGAGAGGAAAGGCTTGTTTGTTGGTCTCTTTCTGTGCTCGATCATCGTCGTTTGTCGTCACGGTTTTGTAGAAGTCGCGACGACGCTCGCTTCCATTTGGGCCCCAGACTCTCTCCTATCAGAGCGACGAACAATGGACGGAGACACAAAAGAGCCATCTGTCTCTATCTGCTCCACTGACAACCACCAAAACATTACCAACACAATACATAAAATATGTTCTCTCTTCACCATTTCATAGAACGAGTACTTACAAAAGCACAATAAAAGGCTTCAGTCCCGACCATAAGGCCTTTATTATGGCTGGGTCCCCATTATTTCAGAGACTTAGCCTCGCCAATTGGCTGGCTGTTTGCAGCTTTAGTATTGGGCTGAAGGACTTTTAAGACGTCTAGCTTTTTATGGAGAGAGAAAATTGGCAAGAAATTTGTGGAGGAGCTAGGAAAAAGCTGGAATTATTTATGTTCGGGAAAGGAAGGCAAGAAGCAAACTTCCCTTTTACTTTAATATAACACTCGACATGAAAGAGTATCGACAAATATTAAAAAAAAAGCTCGAAATTTCTGCCTTAATCAACTTCCTCCTCAACTTTCTGCTGTTCCCTCTTCAAGTCTTGCCATTCGTCCCTATAGAACTTCTCTAGACCCTTGTCATTCGGCTTGTAAATGAGCTTGTCCTTGAGATTGACAATCCAGCCTGGATGCAACCCATAAAAGACTTGACGAGGATCCTTCGTCTCCTCCAGCATCGTTTTCAGCTCCGAATCCGTCTCGTGGTCGTGGAGCTCGTAGCCGTACTTCTGCGACAACACCAATCGCTCCTTGGCCACTTGCGCGGGATCCGCCAAGTACCCGCGGTTCCTGGGGTCCGTATAATAGGCCAGTGCATCCTATCACCACAAAACTTCAATAAAATTGCATGATTCCAATAATGATGAGTCGAAGAAAGCCTTAATAACGACCTGGGGTGGCGTGAGACGCCTTGGGATGGGTTTGCCCTGCCTGAAGAAATTCATCGGGTCCACCATGGCCCTGATGGAGAAGACATCGAAGTAAGCCGTAGTAATGCGGCCGCCCCTGGCCTCTACAGCCGCAATGGCTTGTTCGCTTGCCCACTGCACTTCAAGATTGACTTTGGCCTCGAAGTAATCCGCGCCCTCGTCAGTGAGATTGACGCCAAAATGACGCTTGTCCACGTCGATTTTCAGCAATTTCGTGTTGCATAAAGCGGCCAAATCGATGGGTTTACTCGGGTCCAGACGCTCCGTGTCGATCATCAGCTGCAATGTCTTCAATGACAACGGCGGATACTGACGCTGAGCACTAAACAAAACAATTGAAGAAGAACGTATGAAATGATAAATGAAATGACTTCATTATGTATTCATTACTGATATCCGATATTGTAGCTCATTTCGACTGGCGTCGTCTCCTGAATAGTGAAATTCCCCGCCTCATAGCCTAACGGCGGCCACCTCTGCCTCGCCTTGTTGTTCTTGTGGCCGCAACCGTGCTCGAAGCCGTGTTTGCGACCGTGGCCACGTTGCTTAACAGCGAAAAGCGAATTAATTCATTTTTTGATGAAACTTTTAACGAGTTTTTTTTACTCTGGGCTTCTTGGCAGAGGGCAATTTGGCCAGGTTGTCGAGGCTGATTCTGGGCATGGAGCGCAGCAGGGCCAGCGACTTCTCGCTGAGGCTGACGTAGGACATCTTCGACTGCAACAAAAAGAAGAAGATTGTAAACACACGTTTGTTGTGAATTGGCAAGAGTCAGCTGCTAGTTTTCGGTTCACTCAAGGGGATCGGTAGGCGACAGGCCTAATGTGAAGTTCTAATTGCTTTGGGGCGGAGTATCTGAAGAGTTGTAAAAAGCACAAAGAAGTTGAATAAATTTCTATTTTTTCTCTTTAGAATTTCTCCTACGATTCCACGACTAACATCTCATCTTTCCCATTTTTTGGCAGTGAGTGAGAAGCACGCACCCATTTTCTATATGTAGATAGTTAAATAGAGGGGTTTCCACTAGATATTTCTTAAGCAATCACAAGGAATTGAGAGCAAGTTTGCTTCAGTAGGCAGCACTTTTGAGCAATTTCTTCGACTTCTGATGGTTTCTCTTCTGGCGGTGTTTTAGAGCAGCACACATTTTGTTCAACCGATTGATTTCACTTTCCTTCTCAATGTTCTTCTCAAGGGCAAATTTGAGCTCTTCGTCTTTTTTGGATAGCATCCCTTTTAGCTCGCTAATTTCGGCTTGGAGCACTTGATTCTCACTGAAGTGTTGTTCGAGCAACATCGAAACCGAAGGTCTTTTCCATGTCTCTTTTTGGGTCATGCTCAAGATGATTTTGGCCACGTCCCCATGCTCTTTTTCTATGCATTCGGGAAGAATTTGCTTGGCTGCGTTGGCCAGAGTGATGGATCGCTCCATGCGAGTGCTGAAGACGCAGAACAACTCGAGCAGAATCACACCTAGACTGTAGACATCGCTCTTCAGATCGATTGGGCCCAACTCGAGCTGTTCCGGCGCCGCATATGCCTCGGTGCCGACGCCGGAGGTGTGAAGAGAAGAGCCACATGCACGCGACATCAGAGAGGGAGGTGTAATGCTCAAACTCTCACGGGCCAGCCCGAAATCTCCAATTTGGACCTGCAAGAAGAACGAAATGAGTTATTTTTCATTTTTAAAATGCTGAAATGCAATATTAACAACAAATAACATAAACAACATAATATAAACAACAAATTCAGTGTTGTTTCTATTGATTTACTCGCCTTCAGATCTCTGTTGATAAAGATGTTTCTCGGCTTGAGGTCGCGGTGAACAATGCCTGCCTCGTGGATGTGATTGACGCCAAGTAAAATTTGCCTGAAAATTTGCCAGCTGACAGATCTCTGCACCTGTCGATCCTCTCGGTCCAACCAGTCACGCAAAGTCGATTCGCAAAGCTCCATTTGCACGAAAAGCATCGTGGAAAACGACCTCATTTCGAAAACTGTATCAAATGTCTCAACGCCACTTTGAGTAACTGGCAACAAGGCTTGACCACTCGCATCCTCAAAATTTGGATCGAGAACGTCTCTCTTCTTTCTAATGTTTAATCTCAAATTGCTCTTCTTCTTGGGCATTTTCCTGCCACCAACCGATGAAGATTTTTGCAGTCCACCGAGACTTATTTGGAGATCTTTTAACGAGTTGGCCATGACACGGGCATTGTTTGGCGGACTGCACGCTTTGCCCGACACAATTGCCAGACTTTGCTCACTGTCGCGACTTTCGTCAATCTCTCTAATGTGAGCACTCTCTCCACTGTCGATGAACAGAATGCCCGAGGAAGAGGGACTCCAATCGCCTTTGACAGATTTGCTTTGTGACTTTGTCGAAGCGACAGGAGACTGCGTCGAAGAGGAAGATGAGATGGGAGAAATGGCAGTCTTCACTCTATGCTCGATCCACGCCGTTTTGTAACTGACCACATTGGGATGATTGAGTTTTGCCAGTGTAGAGACCTCTCTGAGAATTCGTTCAATCTCGACTCTTTTTCTTTGGTGATCACTAATGACGATCTTCTTGATGGCGTAGATGCCATTATCCAATCTGTTCCTGGCACTGAACACGGCGCCAAAGCCGCCCTTGGCAATGAAATTCAGCTCCTCGAATTCGCGCTCGTAACGAGAAGCGAGGGTCAACGAATCCTTCAATTCCGGCAAAATCAATCTAGGAACATCGAGTTGACGTTCATTCTCGTTTTGGCCGTGATTGCGACGAGTGACTTCGATCAAACGGAGCAGAGCTCTGTCCAACTTGAGCAAGAGATGAGGGGAGGAGGAGGGGACGGAACTCGAGGCATTGGTCGACAAGGAAGACAGCTTCAAATACACCTCTGTCAAAGGAAAGAAAGCAGAATAAGCAATAAAATCAATTAAAGCAATAAGCAGAGATAAATTAAAGTCATTAATGATCGACCATGGAATAGACGTTGACGTCGCTGCGGGTCCGACTCGAAGAAGGAGCAGAGGAGGTGCAGCACGCTCTGCAACGCCACGCTCGGAGGGAAGTACGGGGCCGAGGACGGATTGGCCGTGCTCAAACGCAAGTCGACTAATAAAGCACAAGAAAAATGACACGTGATAAAAGCAATTATCAAAATTGAAATGGATTTGCTCGTTTTTGACCACAATTAATGTAAATTAGCTGACCGGAGTCGCCATTGCTCTGCAATCCCTTGGTATTGGGCATCTCGACCGACGTCTACCAGTAAATCTTTTATAAGATTGTCATGAAGTTTTTAAAATTTTAGAAATTTTCTTCCATTATTTATATTTATTACAGCTTTTTTTTTGACAAATAATAGAAGTTTTTGATGGATGGATCGTTGATTGAAGAGTCGATGCGTCTCGTTCGCAATTGTTGGCGCACGACACGTGCTTTGTTTACGTTTGCGCAGTTGCGATGCGGCTGTGACCAGCAACGAACGCGGGAAAAGCGCCCAAACCCAAGCGCCTGCTAAAACCGCCCTACCTCAAATGATTTGTAAAACATGAATGGCTAGTAATGAGTTTATCCTCAAAATTGGCATTTAAAGCTACAAAATTACGAGTATGTGTTAAAAGTCTCAAAAGTTACGCTTAAATCCTTCCAAAAACTCGTAAAAATGTGACTAAAAACTCTTTCTCTCTCTTATATACTCGTACTTTACCTACCTATGTACTAGTACCTAAAAGTGCATTTTGGTTGTTCTTAATTTAAACCAATATCTTCGTAAAACTTCTTACTTGTTCGCTTCCCTTAAAGAAGTGCACACAACCTTTGTATGCTATGGTATACCCGAAGTTTGCGTGTCTTGGCGCTCTCAAAAAGGGCCAGGGGGGAGCCATTCATTTGGACACTTCCATTTCAAGACACATAATAGGACTCCGAAATGGGGAACATGCACTGGGTTGCACAAAATACAGCTTCTGCTCCATTTTAACCTGGCACAAAAGTGTAATTCCAAAGTATGGTTTAGCAATCGTTTTGTGCGTTTTAAGTCTCCTTTTTTGAGGCAAAGGTGAGTCTTTTGGAGGGGCTCCAAATGGGGCCATAAATGAGAGGAAGTTGTCTGGGGGCGCGTGCTCGATGCACGACACAAAACATGGACTCCAACTCACCATAGAAAATTCTTTCTTACAGCAAAATTAGTTCTTTTTTGGTGTGTGTGTTTTTTTTTTTTTTTTGAGTTTTTTCTGAGAAAATTGGATCTTTTTTTGTATATGATGAAAGTTTGTTTGTTTGGAGAATTAACAGGAAAATTTGACTTGAAGATGATTTTTTTGATCATTAGCCAAGACACAATTTGATTGGCCAAAACCAATTAAGACTTTTTCTTCTTCTCCCATCTTTCCCCGCCTTGCCTCAAGGCAAAAATTGTCTTAAAGAGACAGAAAATTGGCAGGGAACCGCAATTCTATAGCCAATCTAAAACAATACTACTAGAACAATAAAAAATAAAGTAAATACTGTGGTAAATGCAATTTTGAGACGATTTCTAGTCTTTATTTGAGTGTGTTAATAATCATGATTGATAATGAGTGAGTCGAACTGTCGGTACCACCTCTAATAATTGCAATTGAACAACAATTCTTGAAAAAAAAAACACATTTATTTAATGATTTCTCAGATAATCTCTTGAGTAAGTAATTCTGAGTTGAAAGTAGTTGGTAATGGATCCGTCAAAGTCGCTGGAGCTAATGCTACCCGTGATCACCTTAGCCCTCCTTTAGGTCTACTTCAACTCTGTTTAACGGTCACTTTAGTGATATACTATATAAAACTTCTTTATAAAAAGTGCTTTTAGTCTACAATTCCATAAAATACAGAGAAAGGTTGCACTATAATGGTTGTAGTTATAAAGTAGGGCTTAGCGGGCGTCTTGATTGCTGGCCAACAACTCAATTTGCGTCGTCAGCCACTCTAACAAGGTGACCGACATTACTAACTACTTTAACTACTAACTACTACTTCTTTTACTTCTTTTACTGCTACTTCTTCTACTACTTCTTCTACTACATTAGTTGCTTCAGCGACTGGTCGACGCCTTCGGCCACTTTTCTGGGCTGGCGGGATCCGTTGGTGGAGAGCGAGCGCTCGCTCGCTCGCACAGGTCGAACCCTCAATATTCACTGTATTTGTAAGTCGTCATTGTTGAAATTGGTCGTCGTTATAGGTAGGTCATTGCTATAGTATTCGTGTTGGTGTTGGTTCCTCTGGCAGGGCGTGAAACGCCGTTTCGACCAGCCAGCTTGTCGAGCTCGACAACAGCTCAATTGGCGAGCAACAATTGGCCGAGACACAGCAACAAAGTCTGGAAAAAAAGAGATATTTTGTGTTTTGCTCAAAATTTTGGACAAAAAATATCCCAAAAGTGGAATCGAAGCACTTGAGAAAGAACTATTACTGCCAACTTACCTTGATTCCAAGCGACCTCTTTATAATGGAGCTATTGGGTTGGCAATTGTAAAGATGCTGAGATAGGGAGCGCGATTTATGGCGGCAATTAAGCAGTCACTTCAATAGAGGACACAACAAAAAAAAGTCGGAAACCTTTTGATTGCTTCGAGTCATGGAAGTTGAATTGAGCTCAATACTTCAGCAAGACTTCCCTCCGCCTCCCCCTCCTCCCCCTTCGACTCCAGACACATCATGGCGACTTTGCACATCGAGCTGTGATCAATCAGATCGATTCTGGGAGACAATGCATCTTTGGATAACGGCCACAGTCGCATTATGTGTCATTGGCATCCCCTTGGCCCTCTTCGTCATTCGAATCAGAAGGTGAATTTTGGCTTTAATCAAACTTTTACTCAAATATTTCATTATGTAATTACTTAATGACTTAATTAAACATCGACATAATAACATTTGCTTCAATTATTATCAGGAGAATGATGTTGAGAGGTCTGAAGGTCTCTGCGAACGCCTATGTTCTCGCCGATCCGAGACTGAATTGCGTCTCCAAGAACATCAACAACGTGAGCCAGGTGTGCCACGGCAATCAGGTGTGCGACCTGAGCAACTTGTGCCACGACACGAAGGAGAGGAAGCGGTGGTCGGAGACGCGCTACACAAGAACTCCTCCAAGTACATCTTTGAGATTGCAACAAAGAGTGTTGTGGATTGACGCCAAGCCCTTCGTGCTCGTCACCTCCACCGACGACCGCGACGCCCATCACGTGTACGAGGAGATCCAGGAGAGCCACTTGTCCTTCGGCCATCCCAACCAAATACATAACGCAGATCATATCAGTAAAGAGAATAGGGAGACGATGTTGACGTCGCACTCCACGTTGATCAGGGACAAGTCGCTGCTGGTGTCCCTCGACGAGCACGAGGCTCGCCACGGGGTAGAACAGCTGCACGCACTTCCTTCTGCTGAACCTCCTACTACTTCCAATAATAATAATTCTACCCCAAATGTCACTTTTAATAGAACTTTCAATAATGAAACTTTTAGTAATCCTTCCAATACTTATTACTGTAATGAAACTGCAACGTTTACTTCCCCTCTTACCTTCAGTAATAATGCTTCCCTTAATACTTGCTCTGGCAGTAATCTCTCTGGAACGACTGCAAGCACGAATCCAGGTGCATGCATAGGAAACCGCTTGTTTGTCTAAACAAGTTACCAAGAAAATCAGCCTAATTTTCGAGCACACATTGCAGAGCCTATTCTATTGTTTTGAAACATGTCCATAGAATACACAATATTGAGTCAGTGTTGTCGTGACTGTTGCTGTCAACGAGCACAGCTTTTTCTCACTACATACGAATTGCTTTGTTACTACAAAGAAGTTCAAAAGGAAGCTGTTCTAGATGGATTGTAGGAAATCTGTAGTAGTTCTTTGTGAGGTTCGTCCAAATTGACATCTTCCTCATCCATCATCCTGTCTCCTCTTCGTGTCTTGGACCGAGCACGAAAAGCTTCGTGATCCGCCTCAACAAAACCAACCACCTGTCTACATTCACTCCTATTTTGTACCACTCCTATTTGAACACTTATTACTGAGTTTTTGAAGTTATTACAGTAAATAATGTTTTTTTAAAGAAAATATCTCTTTATTGGAAATCCTACAGAAATATTGGGAAGGAATCTTTATTCTGGACACCTTGGAATGTCGACGAAAATCCTGGGTTTACCATACATCCTTGGTTTACCATACATTATTGAAGGTTGAGAGAAGAACTAATGATATGTAGTAGCCCTAAGTGGTAGTTGGACGCGAAGCCACGGTCTAATTCGAGCTTGTCATCGACATTTCTATTTGGGATCCATAATAACAATGGTAGTACTCAAAGAATGCTACAAGTTTTGTGTAGTAAAGTTTTCTGTGAATGGAGTTCTTTCCCCTCGGTTTCACTGGTGAAATCTGATACACATTCCAACAGCACTTGTTAGCCGTCATTAGTCCTTTTTATTTAGTCGTCTAATGTATGTACACTTTCAATACTTAATATTCGGTGTTTTCGGTGTCTCAAAAGGAAAGGAAGACGACACATCTGCAAATCCATGTCATCAACATTTTGTTTACTTACTCATACATCAATGATGAAGTTAGAGAGAGAGAAAAGTTACGTAACTGATGTCATCTGACTTGATTGATTGATCTAACTCCAATCTGGAGTAAAAGTCTCCAAAAAGCGATCACGTGATAGCGTGTTGAGTGCTCCTCAATCTTTTCTCACCTTTTCCAGATACTTTTACGCTATGGGTGGCCAATTTCGAACTTTGATGAGTGATAACTCCATAAAAGCCAAAGTCATCAATAAGAGCCCTAGTGTCTTGATATACAACAAAATTGAGTTTTAGAGATCAAAATTGAGTTTTAGAGATCAAAATTGCCCTGCATTGCTCAAGTAATGTGAGTTATCAAGTATTTTGTTGCCTTTTGTTGCCTTTTGTTCTCTAAGGTGATTTCGACGAGGCACCAACAAAGCGTGGAGCACTGCAGGGGAGCCAAACACACTTAAGCACTGCAATCATACAATACTACTTTGTACTACTAATAATGTATGTAGTTCTACTACTACTACATTAATACTTAATACATTAATAGTGATTGTTGTGACATGATTGCTGTAGGATATGAGAGTTGGTTTGGAATGAGTCGTCATGGTGTCGGAAGCCACTCTTGCGGTTTGGCCAACTCTTAATTCCACCCCTGTCAAAACTGCCTACCTCCAACCATGGGCTTGCGCGTGCGACGTCGCACATTAGACCTACTGGAATTACGACTACAACTACTCCTGAGAATAGCTTAATAGGTCTACTGCTAAAAAGATGGACTGCTTAAAAGATCGACTGCAATTCATGAAGTCTAAGTGCTCTACTACTTCTTTTTTCTACTTGATTCTCTATTACTTCTACTACTACTACTACCACTACTACTACTAAAGTCTACTAGTGCTCTACGACTACAAAAGATCTACTACTACTACTACCAAAGTCTACTTGTGTTCTACGACTACAAAAGATCTACTACTA
>JAOXNJ010260039.1:0-14553 GCA_028566655.1 Metis holothuriae | reverse complement strand
GTCAACAACAAGCTGCTCGGGGGACATTTGGCCCTCTTCCAGTCCATCTGCGTCCTAGGTCAATCAATCAATCAATCACCTCATCAATCAATCAATCAATCATCTATGACATATTATTTACGATCTTGTTTCAATCTCTTTTGGTTTTGTTTAGGCTATTGTTTGCTGCCGCTCTGCCTGTCGTTGGTAGGATGCCAGACGCTGCTCTGGCTGTGGCCGTCGCAGACGACGTTGCTCTTCTTGATCAGGGCCATCTTGGTGTTGTTGGCACTCGTCTGGAGTTGCATGGCGGCGGCCAAGTTCCTCTCCGACTCCGTGCCCGAGCAGAGGACCGCCTTGGCCGCCTATCCCATGTGTCTCTTCTACTTCCTCGTGGCGTGGATGGTCGTCTCGCACTCTGAATAGTCATTACTACAGCTTTTTCCCACAATGATTGATTAGCTAAACTTGGTTAAAAGAGTTCATGCTACTGTAGTGGTCATTATTCGCGAATTACAGCGGACTGTTTGAAATTTGTTTTTTGAGAAAAGGTTGACATTTTTTGTCATTTTTCGTTGCATTATCCTAATTTGTTTGCTTGTGTTTGCAACACCTAGTTGAGGCCCATTTTGCCTCTACCAAGTTTGCTGTTTTGTGCCCCTCCAAAGTTAAATATGAAACCTTTCAAGGGAGCGGATGAGAGTTTGACTTCATGCAGAGTTCCATAAGAAAAAAATCTCAAATCCATATTGACAAGGTGAAAATTTAATTATTCCAATTGGCAGAAAATTATCGATACCTAATCCTTATACAGCTAATGCTTCGAACGCATTGTTTACTTCAAAACAATTGTGCCCTCCATTATCTAGTTTCCTTAGTAATTGTATCGAGACCACTACGATGGCAAAAATAATGAGCTTGACGCCTTTCGACCCGACCCGAACCAATTGCGGAGCGACTGAACACTACACCAACTCTGCTATCAAAACGTAAACAAACTTATTGTTGTCGTTTGCGGCAGTTTGCGGTTGGAGTTGTTGTTCCAGCAGTTCTCCACGATGTCGTCGCAGTTGTCGGTGGCGCCGTCGTCGTCGACGGTGCTGGTGTCGTCGTCGGTGCCGCTGAAGCGGCTGAGGCTGATCCTGCAGCGCGAGGAGGAGCACCAGGACAAGGACGTGTCGGAGTCGGAGCCCAATCTCGCCAAGCTGATGCAGCAATTGCAGGAGAAGGGGATCCATCACTCTTTAATGGCGTCTTCAGAATTGACCCAAATCGATTCCCGACTCATTACAAGTGACAACGAGACCCAGGCCACTGTGGCACAAGCTCTTATTGATGTTGTCAGCAACGACATGGAGCTGTTTGTTAAAAAGAGTAGTAATAATGCCACGATGTTATTGAGATTGTTACTCAGACTTTTGACTAGAATGGAGTCGGAGCACGAAGATTTCATGAGTGCTTCTCTGAGGACGAAGCTCGTCTCAAAGTTCGTTTCAGCCTTGGTGATCGAGAAGAATGAGAGAACAGTTGTCAATGAAGAGGAGAGTAGTGAGAATGTGCACTTGATGCTTCAGCTTTGTGCCCAATGTCTCAGAAAGAGTGACGACAAGTCCCAGAGACAGAAATTGCAAGAGTTGATAGAGGAGAATTTTCTGCTCAGTTGTAGTCCTCGTATAAGGATTTCCGCAATGAAACTCATCAGTGACTTGGGTCTAGTCGCTCTCAGCAGACATTTGGAAAAGTTTACTTCCAGCAGCGAGCCCAGAGAGAGATTGGCGGCCTTCGAGACTCTTCTACAGCTGCACAATCAGCACAAATTGAAGCTGACACTGAATATGTATCATGGTTTTCAGAAGGCACTTAACGATGACTTTGATCTGGTGAGATGTGCTGCACTGAAACTTGTTTTTGCACTGGCTCAAGCGTCACCAAATCTCATTGTACACGGAAGTAAAAGTAACAGCAAGCATGCTAAGAGAAGTAAACTGTCTCATAATAATGAGGGTGTCAGACTGGTTGACGATGCCTTTGGAAAGATTAGTAATGGGGTTAATGACTTGGATCTCGGAGTGAGAGCTTTGGCGGTACAATTGATGGGAGACATGCGAAATGTTTCTCTGAGCTTCCTGGAACAGACACTGGACAAAAAGCTCATGTCCAATTTAAGAGTGAAGCGAAGTGCTCATCAGAGAACGGCTACACTTGTCTCATCTGGAGAATGGTCCTCAGGTAAGTTTTGTGCCATTGCATTGGCACTACCTGAGTTTGCTCTTGATTTCCAATTTAAAGCATCTTTTTCTTTTAAATCTAGGTAAACAGTTTGCTGACGATGCACCTCGTGGCGAAGTTGAGGCCTCTTCAGTGAGCCTGATGAGCATGGGAGCATGTGGAGCGCTTATTCACGGTCTTGAGGATGAGTTTCTTCGTGTAAGGACTTTAGCAGTTGAAGCCCTGACAAAGTTATCTTTAAGGGAACCAAAGTTGGCTGCATTGGCTCTCGACTTTTTGGTTGACATGTTTAATGACGAAATTGAGCTCGTCAGACTCAAGGCCATTCAAAGCTTGCGGCAAATTGGGAGCCATATTTCGCTTCATCTTCATCAGCTCGAGACCATTTTGTCTGCACTTGACGATTTCAACATTGTTGTGCGACAAAGACTGCACGGCATGCTTCAGGTTGTGTACCTTTTCCGTGAAATCTCATTTCTTGGGTGTTCAATTCTCTTCTATTGTTCACAGACAAGCAAGATTGCCGCCAAAGATGGACTTGAACGAGTGGTTGTTCGTCTTCTGGAGAACTTGAAACGCTATCCCCAGGACTGTCGTTCGATAATGCTCACATTTAAAAAGTTGGGTACTCATCACCCCAACCTAACTTTGCCGTTGGTGCCACACCTATTGGAACTGCACCCCTTCTTTGACACCCCCGAAATGGATGTGGAAGACCCAGCCTACATATGCATTCTTGTGCTTGTGGCAAATGCTCGTCAGCATTGTCCCACAATGGAAGCTTTGTTGGATCAACATGTGGTCAGACATTTTCAGTTTTTGACCAATGCCTTTCCTCATCTGGTGCCCAAACCCTCCTTGACTTCCAACCCCGATGCAATGGATGAGAGCAGCACTAAGGCATTTTTGCTCTCCTGCCTCAGCCGTGTCGAGCAATGTGAGACGCAATCGCCAAATAGAATCAAACTCAGACTTAGAACCTTGGAGAGAGCTGCATTTGATCTACAGCGCCTTCTCGACATTGAACCCGACATAGCTGGACTTGCTGAATTTGCGGCTCTCTATGTCACTGCTCAGAGCCTCACTCTAAGGATTGTCCAATCTCAGTAAGAGTTTTAAATGATCTCATTTATTTTACTTAAATATTACTAAAGTTTTTTTTGCGTTCCTTGTAGGTTCTGGCGACACAGTCTTGCTATCAACGAATCAGATGGTGACAGAAGCGCCTTGGCAATGTCCTTACTATCTCAGCTTGAACCGATTTGCCTTAATTTGTCATATCGGTTTCATGGTCTCTCCAGCCATGTTAGCTTTTTAGTGCGTTGTCTGGATCTCTTCGTAACTTGTTTAACTCTGTTGCGTTCAGTGCAGGCCCAAGACTGGCGTTTAGCTCTCACGGAGGCTGAATGTGTCTTGCAGAAATTGGACAGTTTGGAGAGCAGCAACAACCTGAAGTCTGCCTTTGTTTCTGCTTTGAGAGAGAAATTGTCAAGCTCCGAAACCGTGACAGGATTGAAGGAGGCAAGTAACAAACCAGCTTTCTTGGGAGCCTTGATACAAGATTTTATTCAGGTGCATCCACCAGAGTCACTCCATCCTTCACTCTGCAGTGATATGGACATCAAAATTGTGAGAGCTACCATTTATGAGCCCGTGGGGAATAATGAGACCCCATTGAAGTACACTGCAGGAATGGTATTGGCCGTTCCCTTGGATGCTGAGCTCTTCAATGTGGAGCAGAGAGAGTTGGTTCGTGTGGCCATTAGAACGCCAGATCAAAGCCTGCAACTTGTCACACCCAAGGCAAGCCACTTTCTGAGCCAGGAGGATGAGGAGGATAACAACGAGAAGGATGAGGACAAGGAGACCAACGTGACTCGTCTACTAACAAATGCTCTGATGTCCCATTCAGTTTGGTCAGAGGCAATGTCAGTAGAGGTCAGCCTGGTTCTTGATCTTAGGCACAACATCAAACTCACGAAAATGCCAAGCCGACTTGCACTGAAGGACGCCGAAACGGGAAAAGAACATGAACAATCAAATGAGAGGGGAATACTACATCTCTGTGAGCCCGTCAAAGTTCATGTGCTTCCCAAGGGAGTCAAGAGAGGCATATAAAGTGCGAAAAATGAGGTAATTTCTTCTGAATTGTTCTTGAAACTTGCTTCAAGTAAATATATTTAAACAAAAAAGAAAAATAACACCCTGCAAATACTTCTCTTTCGTCATTGGATTATTGTACCTCTCAAGTTGGGAAAGATTGTTCGTAGTTCAGCCACTAGTTTGGTTACCAGTGCAGCGATAAGAAAATGCAGTTCGCTACGTATGACCAAGATAACCACATAGAAGTGCGTTAATTATTACTCTACAACGTGGATACAGTACCAAAAACATCGTTAGAGAATATCGGAGGAATTTACACTTTTCCCATGGTACTGTTCACCGAATCAGCCTTAATAGTATTGAACTAATAACAGATTGCAATGACCACACAGAGCGGCGACCGAGAAGCAGACTTCCAAACTAACTGTTGTTGACACTTAATTAATGCTTTGTTTGAACACATTTTATGAGAAAAAAGAAGAGAAAAAAGTACTTTAAATATTTTTTAAGAACAAGTTTGAATGAGCAGCCTCATTAGTTGGAGCTGGTTTGGCACCAATCATTAAGTGCTCAGATAAAAACTTGCCACTGTACTTATCAAGAAGCAGTGTTTGGAACGGGTTCATTGGGTGAATAGGTACATATATTTACTTTAAATTGATCCATCTGTTATGTAATCTATATAAATTAGGTTCTCTTTCCTGCTAATAGAGTCTGGTGCTAAAAAGGAATTGAGAGGATCAATCAACTTTATTGATACCTTAAGTCAATAATATGTAGTACGTGTTAATAAAGTAGCTCGACTTCTTCGCAACCTTTAAAAAAGTAAAGTTTATTACTAACCAACAACAAGTTTGTGATTAATCTAAGTGTTGATTGTTATTAAACATTGGTTTGTTTCCAGCCCCCAAAGAATCCAGAAGATTTATGCTCTCGGATTTGAAGTTGTTTTCCAGAGGATTTTCTTGTGGAAACACTAAGACTGCTTAGTATACGTATGGATTAAGAGTGTAAGCCAGTGATTAGGATTATTGCGATAAGGAATTATGAGCACTGGTACGTAACAAGGATTAGAATGATCCTTGAACCATTGTTTTATTGCTGAGGTTCTACTGAAACATTCAAATTAACAGCAAAAGATTTTGACAACGTGAAGGAGTAATTAATGTACACATGTTTGTAGCTGTGTACTGACATTTACTGCCGTATTTTCTTAGACAAATCATTTTCAACATATAGTTGTATAGTATGTACCTTGTAACTTGTTAGTGTAGAGTAGTAGGATGGCAGAATTGATTATATTCCTAACTAATGCGAAAACACCTGTAAAAGGCGCTGCTCCCTGTGCCCTCGACTCATTTGAGCCTCGATTGTCGCCCTGAGAACACATTAGTTATGCTTGTGCAGAGTTCGAGTGAGATTTTGATGGTTCGGCCCCATCACTTCGGCTTCGACCCCGAGACGGCGGAGACGAACGCCTTCCAGGCCAGGCCCGAGGACGCGGACAACGTGCGCCTGATGGCCAGGGCCGAGTTCGACGCCGCCGTCAACAGGATCAGGAGCAAGGGCGTGAGGGTGAACGTCTTCGAGGACAGAGACGACGTCGTCTGTCCCGACGCAATCTTCCCCAACAACTGGTTCTCCACGCACAAGTAATGAATCTAGCACACCATGTACATACTACACCTTTTTCTGAATTCACTCTTAGGAAAGACGAGTGATTGATTGATTGATTGATTGATTGATTGATTGCTGTAAGGGACGGCACCGTCATTCTCTATCCGATGCTGAGTCGCTCGAGACGCCTGGAGCGTCGTCAGGACGTGGTCGAGTTCCTGCGCAACAATCACCTGGTATGTATGTCAGCTAATGTTCAAAATTTTATCAAAATTTTATCAAAATTTTATCAAAATTTTGGAATTTTCATTACACAAATAAATTTACTTCCATACTCTTATTGATTAGGTGAATAAGGTGCTCGATATATCGCCCTACGAGCGTCGAGACCGAATTCTGGAGGGCACGGGCTCGCTCATCTTCGACCACATTTCCAGGACAATTTTTGCCTCTCGTTCTCCCAGAACCGACGAAAATCTCGTAAGTTATGTGGCAAAGCAACTAAACTACGAATCTTTTGTGTTCGACGCCCTGGACGAACAGAAAAAGATGATTTATCACACAAATGTGATGATGTGGATCGGCACCAGGGCCGCTGCAATCGCCTTAAACTCCATTCCGGATCCCGAGGATCGCAAAAATGTCCTGCAGCATCTGAGTTTGGGCGGGAATCGCCAAGTTTTCGAGTTGAGTCACAAGCAAATCTTGGGTTTTGCTGGAAATTGCATCGAGGTCAGGAATGAAAAAGGCCAATTGTTCCTTGTCATGAGCCTCAATGCCTCAAAAACGTTTGACAAAGTCGAACTGGAGAGATTGAGGAGGTGTTTTGATGACATCATCGTCTGCGATGTCGGAACAATCGAGAAGGTCGGAGGAGGCAGCATCAGGTGCATGATTGCTGAAATCAACTTAGACAGAGATTAAGTGAGAAAAAAAGGATCATGATTGTAAAAATTTTAAATTGCATTGGAAAAACCTTGATAAAAATGGGCAACAAGATAATTTTTGTAAACACTTTTTGGTAGAAACAAGGAATTGATTGGTTTTTCTCTCTATATCAATGATTGTTGTAATGGGGCAAATGCATTTGTTCAACAACAATCATGACCCAAAATATCAAAGGAGATTTCATTTATTCCCATTGTCGTTTATTTCGAACCAATTATTTTTACAGACAATTGGACAGAGTCAAAAATATGTAAGAGTGTATGTAGTGTCTACAAGTTATTGCACTTGATTTGAGCTAAAAATGATGAAAAAGTGAGAAATGAAAGTAATGAGGACACTTCCTTTAAAAGCCATTTAAAAAAAAAGGGACACACATGAAAAACGACGTATCGGGCCAAATTTCACAAAAATATTTGATGAAATCCGTAAAAAAGAAGCTTTTCCAAGGTGATTACGTATATACATACATACATATATGTCATGGAACAAGATCGCAATTGATAAAAATGGCAGAGAAAAAGAAATCAAATTTAAGAACTTATTTACTTTTTAACTAAAGCAAGTACAGTAGTACAGTAGTACGTACGATCTCATCAATCTAATCCAAGCAATAAGTGCAATGGGCCCCCTTAAAAATCGTTACTATCTATGTAGTATTATTAGTAGTAAGGTGGAGCGATTTTTTCCTCTTCCTTGTTGATGTCCAAGTCCTGTTTGTTCACTTGCTCTTTTTTCTTGTCCTTTTCTTCCTTGTCAATGATCTTTCTCCTGGGTCTAAAGTTGACTCTGGTTCCGAACTTGCTGTAATAGCTCATTGGGCAAGTGTTGTGATTGGCGCTGCGCTCGTCGAAGACCTTGCAGGTCTGGAAGGGCGGCGAGTAGAGGTGGAGGGAGACGGCCTTCTCGGTGTGACTGTTGTTCTCCACTCGGTGCAGTCCGAGCTGGTCGCTCATGTAGGAGATGGCGTCGCACTTGGCGACGCTGCGCTCCTTCACGACCATGCTGCCGTCGGAGCCGAGCCTCTCGTGGGGCCAGAAGTAGCGCACCTCCTCCAGCTGGCCGGCCAGCACCTTGACGAAGCAGTGCGCGTTGGCGTGGTCGTGGATGGTGGAGGCGCGGTTCTCCGGCCAACAGAGCAGCATCAGGTTGAACTTGCCGTTGCCCTCGTGCACCAGGTTGCGCGTGTACTTGTGTCTGTCGAACTTGGCGAACTTCTTCCAGTCCTCACGACAGGAGGTGTACGCCTGCAACGCCTCCTCCACCTCCGCCACCTCCACCTCGTCCGACGCGAACAGCTCCAGCAGACGCGCAATCAAGCCGTCCCAACTCAACGCGCCCAGGGAACAAGACATGATCAAACTCTAGTTCTTAACTTTTTTTCTAATTTAACGTCTTTCAGCAATTATCTGAGGGGGCGTGGCACTTGGACGATTTGCTCTGATAATGAGTAAGTAAGTGGATTGATTGTCCTTGCTAATTCGAGTGGTTGGATTGGAGTGATGGCGTTTTGTGCTGGGATCGTGCGGCATCTTCTTGAACAACAACATTTCGGATTAGTTGAGGGAACGGGAAGAACCGGTGTGTTCCACATGTTTTTCGAGATAAAATCGAGGTCGACAATGGCCAAAAGGGTGCTACCTCTCTTCAACTAATCCTCAATTGGTGTCACATCATTCCCATTATTTACAAACTATGTAGCTGAAAGTACAAAGCTTTGCTTGGAGAAAGGAGATTATTTGTATTGAACTGTAACTAATATAAATTTGCCCTGGTGGAATGCCCAAATTTTCTGATTTAGAAGAGTGAAAAGGATGAAAAAAGGATGAAGACACTTCTGGTGCATTTTTTGGTAACTTGCAAGTGTCCGATCAAAAAAACAAATTTGCTCACGACCCAATTTGGCTCCTGAAGCAAAAATGTTCCAAATTTCAAGTCATTTGGTCCATCCACCGAGAAATCCTTGACCAATGTAAATAGACCAAGTAATGAAGTGATGCAAGTGCGTACGACAAAATGCGTCCGACAACGATATGCGTCAAGTGTTGACAGCCAAGCAGCTAGTACTACGTACAAACGCTGTTGTCAACACTTCTTGATTCGTAATAAGTGACTTCTTCACTAAAAACATATTCACTTTAGAGTGTAACAAGTACTACGTAATTCTTAGCATTATTTGTTTGAAATATAGTACACATATATAGTGTTTCATTCAGGGCCACTTGGCGACATCAAGACTTTTTTTCTCGAGGGCTTGGCGGCTTGAAAGCACTGGAATTCTGCTTTTAGAGGGAAAGAAAGAGACACGTTTCTAATGTGTAAACTTGTGACAGAATTCTCTCGAAACACGTGAGCAAGCAACAACACTTAAACGTGAAAGTTCTAGAATCGCGTTTCCTTAAAGTACGACATAGCTAAGACTTTTGAGTGAGGACTTTGACTTTAACTTTATCTGGGTAAAATTTGGAAAAAATACTTGATAATACTTGATGACTTCTTTTAATGTGACTAATGATAAGATCTAAATTAGTTCTTTTTTTATCCTAGCTAGGGGTTTATCCTAAAATATGCTAGAATGGCCTTCAAACTTCCGTTGTTGACGTCAATAAAATGTCGGAAATTGAATTTTTTGGTAAATACGAGTCATGTCTCTTTTCTACTATCACAAGCGCCAATGGATTGTGACTCTTCATGCAATGACAATGTACAGAGACAATTCACTAAGAAATTCAATTTGGTATTCGGTTTGACTTTGATTTTGCAAAAAAGTCACATTTTATCCGTGACCATTGATGATGACGAAGTCTTTGTCACTATTGTCTTCGTTGGAGACGTAGAATCTTCTTCTCTGCTCGTCCACGTGACTCAAGTACCACGTGTGGGGGAAGAGGTCGTCGGTGTTGCCCTCGGGCACGAACCTCTCCTTGACGTCCTTGTTGTTCAGTCTGGCGTTGATGCACTCGCGTCGCTCCATGATCGCCGTGAAGCTCGATGGACTCACGCGAACTCGATGTTCCAGACGACTACGCACGTCAACCAGACCCGACATCAATCTGAAACAACCAATATTCACCAATCAAATCTTCAAAGCTTTCATTTCAAGCAAAAGATTATATTTTGCTTGAAGATATTAAGGAGAAGTGAGCAACCTTTGGATGGAATCGGCGTCCCTTGTAACTTGGACGGAGAAGAACGACGCCATTAAGCCCGATCCGTATGCAAACAACCCGATTCTCAAGCCCTTTGCCCTCTCGTAATGCTCTTCAACAACATTGATGAGGTAAGAGACGAGACCGCCGTAAAGAGAGGGCGTGTATAGATTGCCGACTTGACTTGCCACCAACAAACTTGGCATGGTCTTTTCTGCGAACAAATTGGACGACTTCTCCATCAACTCCTGCATCAACATCCGGTTCCCACACAAATCCTCCAACTTGGACAGGTCCGTGTTCTGCGTGAGCAATGTCGAGGCGGAGCCGAGGCGCACGTGATCCACCAGGTTGAGCGTGGCCAAGGCCTTGTGCACGATCTTGCAGAAGGGCGTATGGAAGACGACGCCATCAAAACTACTCAGACTCGTCACATCACCACCTCTTTTCTCTCGTTTCTCGCAATATCGCTCGTAACTCTTGACCAGCGCCTTGAGATAACACTTGATGGACAATTGGCCGTCGACAATTGGGTAATCCGAGGCCAAGAAGGGTTTGTAGAAGTCGTACGAGTGCTCGGAATGACTTGCTCTAAGTCCTCGATCCAAAATCAGAGCTGCGTTGGCACCCACGAGCATGACGCACGCCCCGGCGCCGCCCGTCGGACGAGCGGGACCCGAAGGATACACGGCCACGTCGGCGCACACCGCCAAAGCGTACCTAAACAATTAACGAAATTTATGAAAAAAATCATGACAAAAATCAATTTATGAAATCAAACCATGAGATTTTTTCATAAATTTCGTTAATATATGTCTCTGAAATTAACAAGTTTTTAATAGATCAAGGTAATACTCGTACCTTCCGTCCCAGGCGGAGGACTCGATCCAATCGACGCAGTTGAAGAGGGCCGCGGTGCCGCCGTAACAGGCGTTGGTGTTGTCCACGCCCTCCACGTCGTTATTCTAGAAACCAAAACAAGCGTCATTTTAGCATAAAAAATGACATCATTCATTAAATAAAAAACTTGATTACGTTTTTGAAGAGCTGCATTAAGACGGATTTGACGGACTTGGACTTGTCCACCAGGGTCTCCGTGCCCACCTCGAGCCGCCCGATCTGCTCGAAGTCCAAGCTCTGTCTGGCCATCAACCGCGACACCGCCGTCAAGCAGAGACTGTGCACGTCCTCCAGCTCCGTGCAGAAGCCCATTCGTTTCTAATCAAAACCAATTTAACAGAAACCATTAATTAAGGATCATTAAAGACAATTAAGTAAGAAAATTATCACTGTACTTGGCCGAGTCCCTTGGTGTATTTGCCGGGCTGCACTTGGTCGTGGAGCTCGAGCTCGGCCTGGTCGACGTAGTGCGGCGGGAAGTACAGCTCCACCGCCACGATGCCCACGTTGCACGGGAACCTTTACAGCACGGATACAGATCGAGTTTTTAAATAACATAATTGAACTAATTAAATGGTATTTTGTATGTAATTACCTTTCAGTGATCGAGCTCATGATTGATCGAGCAATATTTAACGTCTGGTCGTTAATTTTATCTTTGGCTGATCGAATGTGAAGATCATGAAGATGGAGGCCGGGCTGAACTTTTTTATTTGCTTTGGTTCTTAACCTTAACCTCGTTGTTGTTGTTCGATGTAATGTGACGTCGACATTGCTTTCCACAGAAAGTTCTGTACTCACGCCTTTCTCTTACCCACTTTTAAGTACGTAGCTCATCTATTACGTAATACGGTAATGGTGTTCGGCCCGACCCGACTGACGATAATTACGGCGCGATCCAACACTACACTCAGGTTCAGCTTCGAAAAGTAAACAAAGGGCGCGATTGAGCGGGAGCGGATCGCGGAGCCCAGGTTGATCGCGAACAACTTCGACATGGCCTCGTGGATCCTCACCAACTGCTCCTCAAGTCATTTAAATCATCAATGTTTGAAATCAAGTAATTGGTTGTAACATTTATGCTCGTTTTGTAGACGAAGTGTTTAGGTTGGAGTCGAATCGTCGGTACGTGTTGGGCCGCAACCCGCGCGCCGCGGTGGACGAGGGCCGCTTGTGCGTGTCCAGCGACTCGAGCATCAGCCGCACCCACGCCAGTCTCGTCGTCGACGCGGACAGCGTCGTCGTGGAGGACCACAAGTCCACCTACGGCACGTACGTGGGCGACGAGGCAATCCGCACCTCCGGCAACAGCAGTCAGGAGGACCGCCTCCATGACAAGGCAGTCATCAAGGCTTGCGACATTCCCGACGGCATCAGAATCAGATTTGGATTGCACTCATCAATCTTTAGGCATAGATACAATCGATCCTTTTTCTTCGTAGTAAACGCCCTCATTCCAATTCTAAGTTTTTGTACACGAAATGTGCTTTAGGTTGGAGAAAATTCACGAGTGTTTGGCCAAGGATGGAGAATCTAGCGTGGAGCTTTTCTCGCCCCCCGCCGCGTCTCCTGCCAAGCGACGCAGGACGGGCAAGAATGCTCAGGAGGCGTCGAGCAGTGGGTTAAGTGGCTTTGAACTATCCGCCCAGGTAGATGTCGTGGTCGAGAGTGATCAATGTCAAGTTCAGAATGCCCAAAATGGAAAGGAGCCGGGCAAAGAGCTGCAAAAGAGACCTACTTCCCCCATAACAAGTGTCAGTTGCATATTTGTTTTAAAAAACCTAATTCTTATTTACCAATTTTGTTAGTCATAAGTTATGACTCATAACTTATGAGTCACTCATAACTATAAGATTGGTCGTACAGTTCCATTTCAATTTGACTCTTTATTTGTATTTTAAGGCGTCGGAGAGGTTGAAACGCGCTCGACTCGACACCAGCTCTAGCTCACGCGCTATTGCGGACTCACTGGAGGCCGATTCGTCTTCGATCGGTCCTTCTAATCCAAACAACACTTCAAACAAGGCGGAAAGGAACGTGGAATCAGTGCCCTTATCTGCCTCTGTCAAGTTTAAGGCTACCGACTTTATATCGAAAAGCAAGAAAACAGCCGATGAACTGACCCTCGATAAGTCACGAGTGGATTCCGGCGACCTCGGTCGCTCGTTTTGCAAGACTCAAGTCAAGCCTTTGGTGATGAGACGTAACAGACAAAATGAGGCCATTTCAACTAACAATGCTTTGCCAAATGTCAAAGTTTTTAGAAAGCAGGCAAGTTTTCACGATAATATTAAGCATAATTAACCAAGTCTATATTATTTTTTAAACAATCCTCTGAATGAACGTCATTGTTACAGGTCATCGGAGACCGTGTAGACGCTAGCTTTGATGACAGCGGCATTAGAGAGGCTAGTGTTTCCCGTAGATCAACGCTACCATTGTGCCCTTCATTGTCCGTGCGCCAAGTGAATAACTCGAGTGGCTCAGATATATCTAAGTGGTGCAACTCCAAGGTTGAAGAGGTTGAGGACGAAGACGAGTTCAGTGTCTTCACCTCAACCATCGGGAAAAGTCAAGCAAAAAGTCAGATTAAAAGTCAAGTCAAAAGTCAAGCCAAGGGAGGACCGAGAACGAAGGCTCCTGAAGAGGACGACTTTTTCGGTTTTGTGGAGGCCAGACGACGATTTGGAAGGAATAAGTGAATCTACGATATATGTACGATGTTTCAAATACGTAATATCTTTCTTAAACATGACGCAAAATGTCACACAAATTTCAAATATTATGGCTTCCAGGTCAGTTTAAGATGTATTGAGGGCAAAGTTCAGCAGAAATAAACCTACATATGAACACTTTAAAAACTGCATGTTTTCTTCCTTTGAAACATACTCGTAGCTTTTTTACAACTTAACTTGTTTCATTAGGAAATCAATTCTCTGGTTGAAGCAGGGAAAAACTAAACCAGAGGTAGGGTAAAATGTGATGAAGAGATTGATTGATAAAAACGTGAGCGTGAGCCAAGGGTGAGAACGGAGTTAATTTGTGGTCTGTCAGAAGCCTGCAAGTATTGAGCCTAGAGCCGTGATAAATATCTTAAAAGAAAACTAGAGCCGTGGTACTTTGTAAAAGTCGAAAATGAACAATGACAAACACCATGAATTTTCGATTGCAACCTTAAAGCCATCTTTATTGCTATCGTCGGACTCCGTACCGTTAGAAACGTATGCCAGCATGTGAGTCTATCCGTACCACACACTGTACAATTTTCTTTAAGTAGGAGGCAAAGATAAAGAGATGGTTAGCAAAACCCTTAATCCAGCATTGAGCATTGATTTGCTCTTTTCGTGTTGAAGAGCTGTTGAAGGCGAGGCCAAGGATGGTTGTTGGCCATTTAGAAGCACTTCCTGTGCACAATAGCAGGGCCACACTCATCATACTCCTGCTTGGAGATCCACATCTGCTGGAAGGTGGACAGAGAAGCCAAGATGGAGCCGCCAATCCAGACAGAGTATTTCCTCTCAGGGGGAGCAATGATCTTGATCTTGATGGTAGAAGGAGCAAGAGCAGTGATTTCCTTCTGCATGCGGTCAGCAATACCAGGGTACATGGTGGTGCCACCAGACATGACAGT
>JAOXNJ010259928.1:0-14554 GCA_028566655.1 Metis holothuriae | reverse complement strand
AGAATTGCAGCTCGAAGAAGAACTCGATATGATATGGAAGATCTACCTCAAAAAGATGAGGTAGCTAGTCTAGAGCCCCTCTTTTTCTGACGAAAAATCTCCAGGTCCGACCCACACTACAAAAAAGAGATTTTTCCAGTATAATGAGTCTGACATTCCTTCTCTCATGATCTCCTTCTTCCTCTCCTCCCTCGTTATTCGCATCCTCGTGAATATTGCCTCTCTCTGGCTCGTCTCACTCCTCATGAGTGACGCCTTCCAGGTCGTAGCAGACCCGACTTGGGCCGGCTATGTGCTCATAGCGCTTCTCCTCTCTCTACTGAATATTTTTTTGAGACCCCTCCTAAAGCTCATCTCCCTCCCATTCATTGTCGTCACCATGGGCCTCATGCTCATCGTGATAAATACCATCATGCTCTACAGCCTCGAGTTTCTTCTTGAGGGAGCTCTGGGAGGCACGGGTGTGAGCATCGAGATTGATGGTGGGATCATACTCTACGTCATCGTGGGCACTCTCCTCGCCATCATAAACACCATTCTCAATGCCCTCATGGGTCGAGATAGCTAGACTTAGACACTTGTCTCGGGCTCTCTTGAAATATCTAGAGCCCCTTCTGGCCATTATTTTATTCGACAATAATCTTTCCATGCTGTACAGTCCTCTCTGTAGTTCCTCTCGGATCTAGAGAGGGCAAAGTCTTAGAGCGTTTTTTCTCCGTTTATGACATCATTCGCAGACCTCGGTATTGATGAGGCCCTCCTCCAAGCCCTGAGCCAAAAAGGCTTTACAGAGCCTACTCCTATACAGCAGAGCGTGATTCCGCAGATTCTCTCCTCCTCCACAGATGTTATCGCTCTGGCCAGCACTGGCACTGGTAAGACGGCGGCTTTTGGTCTTCCCCTTCTGCAGAAGATCGATCTTGGAAAGAGAAGGCCACAGGCCCTCATTCTTAGCCCCACCAGAGAGCTGGCTCAGCAGATCCATGATGATCTGGTCTCCTTTGGCCAGTATCAGCCAGGACTCTCTGTGGTAGCTGTCTATGGAGGAGAGCCCATCTCTCCACAGATCACTCGGATCAAGCAGGGGGCACAGGTCATCGTTGGGACTCCTGGTCGTACCCTCGACCTCCTGAACAGAGGAGTCCTTCAGCTCCAAGATGTCCACTATGCCGTCCTCGATGAGGCAGATGAGATGCTCAATATGGGATTCCTGGAGGACATCACCCAGATTCTCGAGTCTGTCCCGCCTGAGGCTCAGTCCCTGCTCTTCTCGGCGACCATGTCTCCCTCTATAGAACGTATCGCCCAGAGGTTCATGCGTGACCCCCAGAAGCACCAGGTCGCACCCACCAGCGCTCGCAAGACGGCCATAGAGCATCAGTACATGATGGTCCCTGCCAGGGATAAGCTCGTGGCGTTTCTCCGCTATCATACTCTCCACCCCGAGATGTACGGCATTCTCTTCTGCAGGACTAGGAGAGAGACCCAGGAGATAGGAGACGCCCTCTTGCGTCATGGACTTCGTGTAGGAGTTCTGCATGGAGAGATCGAGCAGAGACACAGAACACGGATCATGGACTCCTTCCGAAACCGCGAGACCACCCTCCTAGTTGCCACGGATGTGGCCGCTCGAGGTATAGATGTCGCCAAGCTCACACACGTCATTCACTACGGTCTTCCCGATCATGTCGAGAACTATGTCCACAGGAGTGGCAGAACAGGGCGCGCCCAGGAGAGTGGTGTGTCCCTTGTGATCGCCCACCTGCGTGAGCATCGAGCTCTGGATCGCATAGAGCGAGAACAGGACATTGCCTTCACAGCGGTAGAGATCCCTCGCAGAGAAGACATGATCATGGCAGATCTCAGAGCCTATCAGGAGCAGCTCGCCTCAGAGAGTCCTACTCTCTCTACCGAGAGTCAGAAGGCCACCCAGGCCCTCCTTCAGTCCTTCTCTCCAGAGATGCTCGAGTCTGTCCTGCACAGAGCTCTCGCTCTCGGAGTCCAAGAGCGGGTAGATCGTCATCCAGAAGAGGAGATCGATCGCTACAAGCCTTCTCAGAGGAGGTCTTCGTCTGCTTCATCTCAGAGAAAACCTCGATCCAAAGGAAACATGCAGTCTCTCACCATCAATTTTGGGAGAAAAGACAGGCTCACCGTCCCTCACCTTCTTGGCATGATCAATGACGTCACCAGAGGACAGAGAGTCGACATCGGTCGCATTGTGATCAGTGAGAGCTCTACCACTTTCCAGGCTCCCACGGACAAGGCCTCTCTTCTAACAAGGAAGATGACTGGCAAGAAGCGAAATGGAAAAACCGTCAAAGTCTCCCTCTCACCAAAGTCTTAAGCCTAAAAAAAGGGCTGCTCAGTTCGCCCCCTCTACCTGATAGCTTACGACTCGTCCGTCTTCGATCTCGGCATTGATTCGCCCATAGCGGAAGTCAGCGGTGATGATCAGGAACTCACCATCTTCTTTTACCACTCGGAAGGGGGCATCTGCCTCCTCTGCCCTTGCTCTTGCCTCTTCTTCTGTCATTCCTATGATGTCCTGGTAGACATCTTCCACGACCGGCTCTTCAAGCCAGAGCTCCTCTCCAGGTTCCAGATCTACCACCTCGCTATAGGAGCTTTGTCGCTCCAGCCCTTGAACCAGAAACATAAAGCCAATCCCGATCATGACCACCAGAACCAAAAATCCAAGAATCCGCATGCTTGAAGAAGAGAGAATACCTCTCATTATACCACCCCTCACAGCCCTATCACAACTCCTAGCCCCTTATTCCGATTCAGCATCACTTCTGAGCCAGAAGCGAGAGAGGTCATGAGTCTTCAGCAGAAGCCAAAGAAGGGGGTGAGTCTGACAGAGTGAAGAAAAAAACTCCTGACAGAAAAGGCAGGAGCAAAGGGTTATTCTCTGGATTTGGAGATGGGTGTGAGGGGAAATTTATTGACTTATTCGGAGGAGCTGATAGGGTAATATCTCACTTTCAAACCTGACTATGAGTCAACATGAAAAACCTGCTAATGGAGCTCCTCCTATGGACGTAAGAACCAGAGTTTCGTGCAGACTATCCTGGGGAGCTAGGAGATATTGATACTGTCCTGCAATCCATTGCGGAGCTTCCTAAATATCAAGAGCTCAGAAAGGCTTTTGAGAGCAAGCCCCAGGAGCTCATTCGGCTCCTTTCTGCCATGGTAGTCAAAGCCCTTAGAGATGCATCAAGAATTTCTTAATCTTCTTTTTTTAAAAACCTTATGAATCCTGAAAGTTACACTGGAGGCCCACTCATGCTTCCAGAAACAGATCCTACCCCTCATCTTATGGGGCCATTCGGAAGGACTATGCCCACTGGCAGTAGTGAGAGGAAAGCTCTGAGCACTCCTGCGAATGATGATCCCTCCAGAGACGGAATGCCACCCTTGGAGCTTTCGTCAGAGGCTACCGGAAGAATTCAGTTTGCCTTTAGGCGTTTACGCGCATTTGCTGAGAATCCTCATGGATCTCTTCGTGTAGAAGAGGTCACAGCAGCATTGCGAGCCAAGGCAGATATGACCTCTGATCACTAACCCCTCCACCTGAATTTTTCCTTCATCTATGGAACTCTACGGCCCCGACGGCTTCCTGGAATTTTACATCGCAGAGCGATATGACGGAAATCCTTCAGAAGAGGTTTCCCTCGCTGTGGAGGCCTGCATGAATACAGGGGGTCTACAAAGACTCCTGGAATTTGCAGGCTCACCAAAGCATGGTGCTCTCATGCATCGACCTCCCCCAGTAGACATCTCCATCATGATAGATGAACCTGAACTAGTGGATAGCTTCATTGAGTCTGTTGTGAAGCCTCAGGGTTGGGATATGACGATCATAATCATGCAACACGTCGATAGCTATCTTGCGGAGAAGGGCTTCAGGCCAAAAAGAGAGCCCCATTCTACACTTCAATAGATCACTAACCCCCCCACCCCACTCCCACCCTCACCTCATACTGAGCCTCCCCTGAGGCCTCCTAGTCCTTCTTCATCTGCTTGAGGATAGACCTCTGCTTCCTTCACCTCCTCAGTTCTCACTTCCTTGTAGAGAAGCTGGGCACCACGATAACCGCATCCGCATGCCTCTCAGCGGATGTGATGAATTTTCTAAAGGTCGTAAAAACCGGAAAATTGAGAGATGGTGGGCCCGGCCAGACCTATGCGGGACTCCCCCTGTCCTGGAGTGTCCTTACTCCTTCGCTCCTCCTCAGTCGTGAGGTACTCCAGGACTGCTTCACTGCGCTCGACTGCGTCTTCGCTTCATTTCGCACCGGGAGTCGCACCTCTCGAACCAAGGTTCAAGTCTGACATACTCATACATCTTAGGTATGACCATCCTGCGGATGATCATACCTAAGATGGTGGGCCCGGCCAGACTTGAACTGGCGACAAAGCGGTTATGAGCCGCCTGCTCTAACCACTGAGCTACGGGCCCACAGTGGCTCTCTCTTGAGAGAGCATACGCACTTTTCCTCTCTCTTGTCACGCATTTGCCTCCCCTTCGGCCATCTCGCAGATCCAGGCATGATACTTCTTTCCTCGATCTTTCACATTCTGAAACTCGTCAAAGCTGGCACACCCAGGTGCCAGCACCAGATGACTCTGCGGCGCGATCATCAGGGGTTCTTCTGCTCGCATCTTCTCGAGGGCCTTCATGAGGCTCGGAGCCTCTCTCATCTTCTGGACTCCTCTCTCAGCCAGGACGCTCACGATCTCTGGCCGGGCCTCACCATAGATCACACAGAGGATGTCTGCAGGATGCTCTCTGATGACTCTTCCCAGCTCGGAGAAGTCCAACCCCTTATTCCTCCCACCCAGCAGGAGCGTCAACTCATCCCCTGGGCCAAAGCCTTCCAGTGTCGCCACTACAGCCTGTGGGAGAGTCGCATACGAATTGTTCCAGTAGTGCCTTCCTTCCTCATCCAGTAGGACCAGCTCCATCCTCATAGGTAGTGGCTGCAGCGAGGTGAGCCCAGCTCTCAGTTCGCTCATCTCCACCCCCATTTCCAGGGCGATCGTTCCAGCCGTCAGCGCATTCTCATGATCCACCGGAAGCCTCAGGGGTATCTCATCACTCTTCAGTACTCGCTCACCCCTACAGCAGATCCACCCATCATCGCCCTTCTGCAGGGGATCATCTTCTCCCCCTATCTTCATCCCTCTCTCTGGCATCACTCCCCTTTCCATCACGTCCTTGCTTTGTGCTCGGTAGTAGATTTTTTGCTCATTTCCCCCCTTTCTCCAGAGGTTAGCCTTCGCCTCATAGTATTCCTGGAGAGAGTGGTGTACATCCTGGTGATCAGGAGACATGGGGAGGATCACGGCCCTCTTGGGAGCCAGTCGAGACCTCCACAGTTGAAAGCTGCTCAGCTCCAAGATCACGATACTCTCCTCTCCTATCTCTTCAAAGTCAGAAAAAAAAGGCTTCCCAATATTCCCCCTCACCACATGATCCTTTTGAGCTGCGGCCAGGATCTGATCCAGAAAGTGCGTCACAGATCCCTTCCCCTTCGTTCCGGTGATTCCGACGATCTCCTTGGCAGGGCACAGCTCCAGGAAGAGCTCATAGGCAGAGGTGACTCGCTCCTCATACCCCTTGAGAGCTGGATGGTGCCAGGAGACCCCGGGAGAGCGAAAGATCACATCATACCTCTCCAGCCTCTCTATGGGCCTCTCTCCTCCATCATCGAGCACTTCTACAGATTCTGCACCGCTCTCTCTTAGGAAATTCTCCAGATCCCCCCCTTCCATTCCACCACCCAGTATTCCTATCTTCTTCCTGCACAAGGCTTCCAGTCGTATGGATTTCATATTCTCAGTCAAAAAAAAGGACCCCTTCATGAGCCCTCCTCATCCTATCAAACACCGAGGAAAAAGGCCTGCCTTCTAGTTCCCAAAGATTCCAGTCCCCTGACTCTCAGATCCAGCTCCTGTACCGCCTCCTCCGAGGGGCTGCGTGAGGTTGTTGGATCCATCACCATTGATCTGAAAGCTATTATTCGTCGCACCTCCAGTGCCAAATCCACTCACAATATCCTGTATCAGCTCCACGATTCGCTCACTGCTAAAGTAGTACGTCAGATCCAGACCAAAGATCTGACCGATAAACCCTACAATAATCAGTGCCAAAAACGTCACAATCAGGCCAATAATCGCGTATCGTATGGTCTGCACCGCGGACTGTATCCTTTCATCATTTCCTCCACTCAGGATAAAGCTGATTCCCCCCCAGATGATATAGGCAATACAGAGGATTCCTGCTGCCAAAAAGGCAATAGCCACAAAGAGGTTTGCCAATTGTTCAAAGTCCAGATTCGCCTCGTCAATCGTGAGCGTTGCCATAATCACTGAAGAAAAATGCAGTCAGACCCATTATACCATACCTTTCTACTGGTTTAGTCGTAAGTTCACCCTCGCCCCACCACTCATCTGCGAGCCAAAAGCACGCAAGAGCGTTCTGAGCGCCTGTATCGTCTTCCCCCCTTTTCCGATAATTTTCCCCGTATCTTCGTCATGAACCGTCACATCCAGGAGGATTCCCAGCTCATCTTCTGTTCGAGTGATGACCACGTCTTCTGGGTAGGAGACGATAGCCTTCACGACCGAAAGCAAAAATACTTGTTCCTGGTGATTCTTTTCAGCAGACATAGGGAGAACAGGAGATGGGAAGTGTGCTGTTCAAAAAAAAGAACTACTCTTCTTTTGCAGTCTCTGCTTCTTCTGTTGCCTCTTCGGATTCCTTCGCTTCCGCCTCAGCCTTCTTTCGCTCTTCTTCCTCCTTGGCTTTTTCCGCCGCCTCTAGTTCAGCCTTTGATGGCTTCATGACACGCTTTGGGAGGAACTTCTCCATTCCTTCGACGCCCTGAGACTGAGCCAACCTGGCCACTGTAGGAGAGGGGTGAGCTCCATTTTGTACGTAGTGGAGAAATCGCTCAGCCTCTATCTCTATCTGCTTTGGACTTGAGAGCGGATTGTAGGAGCCTACACGCTCTACATACCTCCCTTTCACAGGAGAGGTCTTTTCTGTTACTACAATTCGGTAGAATGGCAGGTGCTTTCTTCCCGCGCGTTGGAGCCGTATTACGAGCATAGATCGATCAGAAGTTATATCCGCCTCAGTATCCGCCTTTCACTCTCCTTTTGTCAAGAAAACTCAAACAC
Organism: Metis holothuriae; assembly: GCA_028566655.1. Lineage (NCBI taxonomy): Eukaryota > Metazoa > Arthropoda > Copepoda > Harpacticoida > Metidae > Metis > Metis holothuriae. The sequence continues at coordinate 7,363 of JAOXNJ010259928.1, read as the reverse complement.
CCATCCCCCGAGGGCCCACAGACCACATCACGCCCACCAGGAGAATTCCTCATCTTTCCTTCGGGCTTTCAGGGAGTCTGCTAGCGTCTTGTAGTCCTCTCATGATCCTTTTTTTTTCATCCCTTCTCCTCCCGTTTCGCATACCGCAGGCCACCTCTTAGGAGCATCATGCTGATCCAGATGCCCCCCAGCCAGATCCAGAGCTCTCGCCTGAGAGTCTCCCTGAGGGAGTCTTCTTCGCAGAGGTCTCCTATTGCGTCCTGGTCTTCATCCGCCTGACCTCTATTGGAGACTCTCGGACAGTTGTCCTCTAGGTCATAGACCAGATCCCCATCGCTGTCCTGACAGGCATCCCCCACCCCGTTTCCGTCTTGATCCCCGTTCTCAGGAGAGGGCAAGAGTGGGCAGAGATCCTCTCCATTTCTTCGCCCGTCCCCATCAGCGTCATCGCTCACGCCTGCGTGATGGTAGAGCTGCCCTAGCTCCAGTCGAGAGCTCGAATCATTCCAGATTTCCTCCGCGTCTAGTAGGGTTGGACTCGCGCCCAGTACTGGCGACACGAAGACGCGATACTCTCCAGGAGCCCGTACCCTGTGTCGGATTCGGGAAGATGATGGGGTGTACTGAGGCCTCCAGAGCGTCACTTCTTCCAGTCGCCATTCTCTCTGTGACTCTATTCGCACCAGTATTTCCTTGAGAACTCTTGGCCTCATGTGCACCATCCTCTCAAAATCACGCTCACCTATCACCTGCGAAGAGCCATCAGGGGCCGTCAGGATCAGCTCGATCAGTTCTGGTTGTGCCCGAGTCAGGCGACTCTCAAGGCCAATACTGCTGATGAGCGTTGGGTCTTCCAGCTCAATACGTATCCACTCCTCCCCAGGGCCAAAGCCCTCCCCCGTCTCAGATCGACGATCATTCAGTGATGTATACTTTTTTTGCTCATTCCAAATCTCGAGGCTTTGTATCGGCAGAAGTATCTCTTCTGAGGCCTCGAGCTGTATTGGGACCGCTAGGCCATCACTCCCTATCACCAAGGCCTGCCTCACGGTCGGATCCGGTATAGAGAGCTCTATGACTTTCCCCACCGTGGCCTCGGGTATGGTGTAGCTACCCCATCGTTCATAGTACTGCTCCCCTCCTTGTGCATGGCTCTCATCGCTCAGCCCAGCCAGAAGAGCGATCCCCCATGCCCCGCACCAGCAGAGCCACCTTCTGCTCATCCTCCCTGGATTCCTAGAGCCTCCAGATTTGGCATCTCTGATATTTTCCCCTGAGCGAAGGTTTCCGATCCTCCCCCCTTCCCGATCCTTCTGAGAACCTCTACTGCAGAGATCGCACCAGGGGCCATCACAGCTCCAGCTCCCCCCTCAGCACAGATGACCACCAGGTCTACGCCCGCACCTCTCACCGCCTCCTGCATTCCTGGCAGAGTTTTAGGGCTCAGGTCCTTATTCTGATAGAGCAGGATCCTGAGGCCTCCCACTTCTTTCACCTCTTTTTCCAGGGCCTCTTGCAGATTCCCCTCAGCCAGTTGGGCGTTCTTTTGCCCCAGCTCTTGCCGGAGCTCCTTGAGCTCACTCACCATACTCTCTGTTCGGTCATCTAGGTGATTCACACTGGTTTTGAGCTTTGCAGCCAGAGCCTCTCTGTGTTCCATGGTGGTGATGAGGAGTTCTTGAGCTCTTCTTCCGCAGACCACTTCCACCCTCCTGACTCCTGAGCTCACACCCGTTTCCGTGAGGATTTTTACCGCTCCTATCTCTGCTGTGTTTTTGACGTGTGTTCCTCCACAGAGCTCATAGCTCAGAGGGCCCAGTCGCACCGTTCGCACCACGTCTCCATACTTCTCTCCGAAAGTGGCTTCAGCGCCCCCTACCTTGGCTTCTGCGAGAGACTTTTCTTGCACCTGAGTCTCATACGCTCCCAGGACTTGCTCCGCCATGAAGTCTTCTATCGCTCGTATCTCTTCCCCCGAAAGAGGAAAGTTCCAGGTAAAATCAATCCTCATCCTCTTCTCGTTCACATGAGACCCCGCCTGCGTGATGTCTTTGCTTCCGAGCACCTTTTTCGCTCCCGCCAGGAAGAGGTGTGCCAGGGAGTGGTGCCTGGTGATGTCATCCCTTCTCTGGGTGTTGATCCGTGCAGATACCTGCTCCCCCTCAGAGAGAGAGCCCCTTAGCATCGTACCAGTGTGGATGTAGACCCCTCTGGCTGTCTTCTGGGTTGTTACTACTTGCATGACACCGTTCTCCCCTTCGATGAGGCCGCTGTCTCCCACCTGTCCTCCGCTCTCGGCGTAGAAGGGCGTAGCATTCAGCACCACTTGCACCCCTCCGCCCTCCAGCTCCAGCACTCCTAGGACTTTTGCCTCTGCCTCTTGTTCCACATATCCCAGAAATTTTGTCTCCGGCATATCCGCAAAGAATTGCGTCCCCTTATCCCTCTGGAAGGCGTCAGCGCTCCCAGAGCGACTTCTCTCCTGCTGTCTCTTCATGGCACTCTTGTAGCCCTCTTCGTCCAAGCTCACCCCTCGCTCTCGAGCGATTTCACGAGTCATATCTACCGGGAACCCATAGGTGTCAAAGAGCTGGAAGGCCTCCTCTCCTGAGATTTCTTCAGGCTTCTTCTGCAGGATCTCCTCCAGGATCATCTCCCCCTTCTCCAGCGTCTTGAGAAATGACTCTTCCTCGAGTCTGAGCGTCATGAGGATATGCTCCTGATGCTCTACGAGTTCAGGATACTCCTTTGAGAAGTCTGCTATCACTCTCTGAGCGATCAGGGGCAGGATGGCCTCCTTCTGGCCCATCTGACCCAGGAGCCTGAGCTGTCGTATGGCCCTTCTGAGGACTCTCCTCAGGACATATCCCCTTCCCTCATTGCTCGGAAGTACTCCATCCGCCAGGAGAAATGTCCCCGATCGCACGTGATCCGCGATGATTCTCAGGGGCACAGGATTCTCCTCATAGGATCCTCCCGTGAGCGACTCGATATATCCTATGAGTCCTCCCAGAATATCTGTCTCATAGGGAGAGTCCTTCTGCTGCATGACCGCGGCCAACCGTTCGAATCCCACACCCGTGTCCACGTTCTTCTGAGCCAGGGGCTGGAGCGATCCATCCTCTTGCATGTCATATTCCATAAAGACCAAGTTCCAGATCTCCACATACCGCTGATACGGCCTCCCATCAGGCAGGGTCGCGTCATCGGCATTCGGGCCCAGGTCTTCTTCGCCGTATTCCGGGCCTCGGTCATAGTGGATCTCAGAACACGGTCCACATGGCCCGGTCGCACCAGCTGGCCCCCAGAAGTTGTCCTTCCGATCAAACTCATAGATCTGCTCAGGCGTAATCCCTGGCTTCTGGAGCCATATCGCCTCTGCTTCATCATCTCGAGGCACTTCACTATCTCCACCAAAAATCGTAATAGCAAACCGCTTCGGATCCAGTCCCAGCTCTTTCACGAAGTAGTCATACGCCAGGTCGATGGCCTCCTGTTTGAAGTAGTCACCGATCGACCAGTTCCCCAGCATCTCGAAGAAGGTGAGGTGGGTATCATCCCCCACCTCCTCGATATCCGGTGTTCGCAGGCATTTCTGCGTGCTATAGAGCCTTCTTCCTTGCGGGTGAGGAGCTCCCAGCAGATTCGGGATAAATTGCTGCATTCCGGCCGTCGTGAACAGCACCGTCGGATCATCCGAGGCAGGGATCAAGCTGTCACTTTTGACCTCTTGGTGCGTATGCGTATTGAAGAATGTTCGGAATCGATCCCGTATCTCTTGTGACTGCATATCTTCAGAAAAATCAGTCCCCATACTACCCCACCTTCCCCCACCGAACAATACAGAAAACCCCAGACCAGAACGAAACCCCTCATGCTAATTTTCTGTACAAGATAATAATTATATGTTTTAATGAAGTTAAAAGATAGTGAGTTTAATTTTTTTTCAAAGCTAAGATGGATATGAATGAACAACCAACTTATGAAGGCCCCTCTAATCCTGATAAAGTGCTAGACCAGGATCCAGCAAAAACGAATGTTAATCGTGAAACAGTAGATCCAATGAGAGATGATACTAATAAAAATATCAGTCAAACACTAACAGGATCTCGAGCAGAAGGATCAAACCCAGAGCCAGTGCTTACCCCTGAAGAGCTAGCAAGCTTGATTGCTCATATAAATTCTTCCGCTGAAAAAACAAAAAAAAATGAAGTTAAAGAAAAACCAAAAACCAGAGAAGAGCTAATCTCTGAATTAAAGGATTTGGTCTCTTCGCACTGGCAGGCGATGGAAGATCCAGAATCTGACAGAGGAATTTCTTGGGACAGTTACGTAAAAATTAAGCGAGTAATAGAAAGATTGCAAGACAGAAAAATATTAGAATACATTGATCAAGATAATTATTCCATAGTCAATAATAATGATCCCAATTTTGGATTAGCTGGACTTCCCGTTATTATGGCTATCTCAAAGAAATACAAACTTCCCATAGATCAAGCTCGTTATAAGAAATTACAAAATAAGCATAAAGTACAACAGAAAAAAACGCTGGAAAAATTGAAAAAAAAGCAAATGTGAACAACCATGGGTCAGTAGGTCCCAAGTAAGAATTTCCCGGATTGTTGAGAGAAGGAGAATCATGACCCTCTTTCTCTCATTGTCATTCTATGAAATAGAGATCTCTTTGGAGGTGCACTTCTGGCTCACCACTCTCCCCCCTCATCTGCAGGATCTCCGCCTCTGGATTCGACTGGAGGCTTCTTCCAGTCATGAGTCCCCTTTGACTGATGATGACTCCCCATGCTCAGAGTTCTCCTTTTCCAGAGTCTTGGAAGACTCACTCGCGCGTCGCAGGCCATCCCCCTCCTCTTCATCTTGACACTCTCCCTCCGATCTGACACAATGTCTTCGATCTGTCCTGAGACCTCGCCGAGGTGGCGGAACTGGTAGACGCGCGGGTCTCAAAAACCCGTTTCCCTCGGGAAGTGCGGGTTCGATCCCCGCCCTCGGCACCACAGAACAAACCATCTCTCCTTTTCCGCTCATCAGCACACTCACCGCTCTTTTTGCATCCCATGTCTACTCTTGCTACCACTCCCTACACCCCGGGCACCCAGAAGGCCGTCAGGTCAGAAGGTCGTGTTCCTGCTACGGTCTACGGTCGCTCACAGGAGCCCCTGAGTATCAGTGTCGATCTTCAGGACTTCCGCAGAGCCTTCCGTAAGGCTGGTACTGCCACCCTTATAGATCTCGAGGTTGAGTCTGGCACCGTTTCCGTCTTGGTACAGGAGATCCAGCAGCATCCAGTCAGCGATGTCGTACAGCACGTAGACTTCTTCGCCGTCAGCATGGATCAGAAGGTGAATGTCACAGTTCCCATCACCTTCACAGGTTCTGCTCCAGCCGTCAGGCTCCTGGGTGGAGTTCTCACCACCACACACGAATACGTCCACGTTCGCTGCTTCCCATCAGACCTCGTTCACGACATCCCTGTGAGCGTCGATCACATGGAACGCTTCCACGATACCATTACTCTCGGAGACATCACCCTTCCAGAAGGTCTCGAGATGCTCGACAGAGCAGACATCGCCATCGCCCAGATCGTGAAGCCTCGTGGCGTCATCGAGGCAGATACCGCAGAGTCTGCAGAAGGAGAAGCAGAGGCTGCATAGCTCTCAGATGCAGACCGCAGATCTCGACTACCACCTTCCAGACTCCTCCATCGCCCGCTTTCCTGCCTCTCCTCGTGATTCCGCACGCCTTTGTGTGGTGGAGGGCATCTCAGGGCCCACCATCGACACCCATGTCTCTCACCTCTCAGAGTACCTGAGACCGGGAGACGTCTTGGTTCGGAACACCACAGACATCTTGGCAGCTCGTCTCTTGCCTCATGAAGGCGGGGAGATTTTTCTCTTAGAGCCTTCTTCTGCTGACCCTTCTCACTGGTGGGCCCTCACTCGTCCTGCCAGACGCTACACCCAGGGCTCTCTCTGGTCAGTCGGTGGAGCGATGCTCGAGATCGTAGAGGACACTCCCCCAGCAGGCTTCCCCCCAGGAGCCAGACTCGTTCGTACCACTGACCCAGCTCTCTCTCTTCAGGACATCGCCAGAGACCAGGGCCATGTTCCCCTTCCCCCCTATATGAGTCGGAGTGCCAGAGCCTCAGACACAGCAGACTACCGACCCGTCTTCGCCTCAGACGATCCGAGCCAACAGCGATCCGTTGCAGCGCCCACCGCCAGCCTCCACTTCACAGAGTCCTTGCTCGCCTCCCTTGCTTCTCAGGGCGTTCTCTTCGCCGATATCACTCTCCACGTCGGCCTCGGCACCTTCCTCCCCATCAAGGCTCCACAGCTCCAGGACCACACCATGCATCACGAGCAATACCACATGAGTCCACAGACCGCCCTAGAGCTGAACTCCGCCCGCCAGCAGCACAGGCGGATCATAGCACTCGGCACCACGGCCTTGAGGACGCTCGAGACCTGTTGGGACTCAGGCACCCAGTCCTTCCTCTCTGCCTCCGGCTCCACAGATATCTTTCTCTACCCTCCCTATGAGTCCGTCGCAGACGGCCTCTTGACAAACTTCCACCAGCCACAGAGCACGCTTCTCGCGCTCGTAGCCGGCTTCATAGATCCTGGTGGCACCAGAGGCCTTGAACGAGTCCTCAGCGTCTACCAGCACGCCCTAGAGGAGGACTATCGCTTCCTCAGCTATGGAGACGCCACCCTCTGGTGGAAGTCTCCGACTCCTCCAAGGGGGATCTAGGCTGTTGTACTACTCACTGTTCAAATATCCAAACTGTAAGGAGTAACTGATCTTTGAAGCTTTTCTTCAAGTGCAGCTCTTCTTGAGACAAGCTGCATATTGGCTCTAGTCAAATCCATTAATCTTCCATTTGCATCTCTCATCGCTGTTATTTGCCTGAGAGCGTCCTTGAGGTAGTCATTTCCAAGAGCACAGTCCACCTCTGAGGCTACTTGCCCTCTTATCGATTCAAGCTCACCGCTGAGGGCCTCTACGACAGCATTGTATTGCTCCAGCCTCGCTCGTAGTTCGTCTGATACAACAGCGGAAACGTCCTGTGTAATGGATTGTGCCTGATGGCGTTCTAATGTATCAAATTGACCCCCTATGTTCTCGAGGTTTCTCTCACAGCTCTGCGTTAGCTCTTCTCTCGATGAGGGATGATCTCCTCCCTCAGCCCTCACTTCAGCAGGATCTACCAGTGCAGCAGCTCCCAGCGCCAGCGCACCAGCTCCAAGTGTTCTGAATTTGTTCATAATCTGAACAACCACCTACTAGAAGTAGGTGGGTTGAGGACTCAAGCTAGAAGCAGGAGTTACTCTAAAGAGATGTT
>JAOXNJ010259706.1:1398-14563 GCA_028566655.1 Metis holothuriae | reverse complement strand
ACGTTATTTACAGATATTTTAATACAAAGATGAGAAATTTAATAAAATTCATTTTCGACCATTATTAAAGGAGGATAAAATGCCGAACTCCTACAAATGGCAAAGGAGGTTGCTGGTGGCTATCACCGCCAATTTCTTTGTGGCGGATTACACCATGATCGTAAGCAAAAATTATGCACAATCTTTCATTAAAGTAAGTAAAGATATGCTTCTGACTTTATAGATGAGCATCTCGAATTTCCTTTTGGTGGCTCTTGACCGCGGATCTCTGGGGCTGAGCAATGCCGAAGGTGCTCTCATCATCTCCATATTCTTCCTGGGCCAAGTCATCATTTGTGCCATTAACAGCATTCTTTCGAGCTGCTTCAAGTAAGAGCAATGCCATTTTCTTGCTTCCAAGCCCTCATAAGTGACAATGTTATTGATTGCAGTCCCTACCAGACGTTGACCACGTGTCTGACCTTGGTGTTTGGCTCCGTGTCCCTTATGTGGTTCTCCTGGGACAAATCCTACACACTTGTCGCGGTAAACACATAGATAAAAGAAAGAAAGAAAGAGGCTAGGGAAGAAATTTGACTAATGAGAAAATGATCTTTTTGTACTTCTGCATAAGTAGACAGCTTTCTTCGTCCTGGGAATTGGCAGTGGCCCCTTGTATGCCAACACCCTGATATGGCTGGATCAATTCATCCCCATGGAGGCCAAGACCACTGGATTCCTTCAGTCGTCTGCAGGTAAATAAGTTGCATATTCCATCTTCTATTTCCATGCCTTGCAATGCGGATTCTTCTTTAATTCAGCTCTGGGAATGTTGTTGTCAGGCCTCATCTTTGGTCCCTTTGTGGAAGAATTTCCTCAACTCTTTCCCTCCTTCTTCCTCGTCTTCTTTGTGGCACTTCTCCTCGTATTTGGGTCCGGAGAAGTCGTTGGCAGGGCTGTGCAGAACCAGAGAGAAGGCACCATCAAAATGCTGGTGGCACAGACCAAAAGTGACCGCGAAATGGAGGGGAAATTTGGCGGGAAGTAGGTTGAAAGGGCATTCATGAAATGTTACAAGCTTAATTTCCTTAGAGCAATGTGTATACCTACATTACAAATGCTGCAGTGTGTACATAACAGCCAAATTGGCCTTCATAAATTGTGAAATTTGAAGGCATAACACAAACTCAATTGAGAATTTAGACGGGCTTGAATTTTCTTCATGTACTACGTAGTTAATCCAGTGCTCGTGCCCAATAATCTGCTTCTCCATGGGAAGAAACAATATTGGACATTTCTCTGGACACTGTTGAAAGAGGATTGGCTTTAGAATTAAGTGTGTACTATGCAAATCTCTTTCAATATTGCAATGACAAGAATTATCCAAGACCCTATATCGGAAAGAATAGCTTCAATGAACAGTTTTCCTACTGCACTTTTAATGAAACATTAAGTCTAAGTAGCAAGCCTTCAAAATCTTTTTTAACAGTATTTAATACTTTCTTGTGAAATTAAACAGGGCGACCGATAAAATTGACAAGTGCTTTAAACACGCACAAAGTAAGTCTTTTAAATGGGCATAAAAGGGAGAGAGAGCAGATGATTCTTCATTACTTGCCGAATTGACTCTGAAGCGTTAATTTGATCATGGCGTCCTTCATGAGCAGCCCCTCGCAGTCGGGTACTACAGGTCAATTATCAAAATGTATCAATTTCATCAATAATTCTGTGATTTTATCAAAAAAGTTTAAATAAATTACATATTAAATTGACGTACATAAAATTCAGAAACGACGATGAACAGCAGCGGAGTGACTGGTGCCATGACGTCCATTTCCAATGGCTTGTGTCGGTTCAATCCGACGAGTCGGAAGGGCAAGTTGATCTTCCTCATGCAGACCATCTTCCTCTCCTTCTCGCCCATCGTGGTGCTGTTGGCGCAGAACGGCGTCAAGTTCTCGGAGATGATCGCCAGGAAGAACCTGGTCAACCTCAAAGACGCGCAGGTGGCCGACGTGGACGCCATGGCGACACTCGTGCTGCAGCTCCAGCGCGAGCGGCTGCGCGTGGCCTTCAACGTCTTCACCGGCAACAACGACGACATCGGCGGCAACAACGACGACAACGAGTACGACGACGAGTACGGCGACAGCGACGACGACTTGCAGAGCGTGTTCGCGGCCACGGACGCGGCACTGGCCGAGGTAAAGTGGCGCGCGTTCGGCCGCGACAAGATCTTCAGCAACAAGTTGCGCTTCCAGATCAAGTTGGACGACTTCCGCGAGCTGGCCGAGAACTCGATCGCGGCGCCCAACTCGCCCATGGCCTCGGACGCCATGCTCATCACCTTCTACAACAAGGCGACCACAGCACTCCTGCTGGGGTTGGAGGAGGACATCAGCGAGGCGCAGAGCAGCTTCAACTGGCGCCTTCTCCTCACCTACTACAACATGATCAAGATGATCGAGAGCCTGGGCGTGCGACTTGTCTACGGCCTCAGATTCTTCGCACAGGGGAGATTGAGCACAACGAATCTGGTCAAGTATGTGGAGCACGACGTGCTCGTCTCTGAGTACTTGGTGCAGGTGCGCGAGCTCATTCCCAAGGACATGGAGCAAGTGCTAGACGACATTTTCAAAGGACAGAGCTATGACATCGTCAAACAGAAGTATAACGATGGTCTCCTCATCGCCTTGATTAATTAATCATAATGACGTCTGGTATTGACTTCAGGTCGGAGCAGTTGCTGGCTAACGCGCGCATCGAGTCGGACGAGGCTGCGGGCAGGGCTTATTACGCCGGCGTGTGGTCGTTCAGCCTCTCCTTGTCGGAGGTGCTCGACTTGCTGAAGGAGGAGATTAGGGCCAAGGGCGAGGAGGAGATGCACCAGTCCATGCTCAATCAGATCTGGGGCATCGCACTGCTCATTCTCGTGCTCCTCATCTCGCCCCTCATCATCGTATCCGCCAGAAACGCCATATTTGCCATACAAGTACGCATAAAAGTATCATATTCAGAGATGTTTCTCAAATTAGACTCTATAATTGCTGCCTTTCTGAATGGCAAAATTGATTGAAATAAGTTGATTAATTGTTTTCAGATGTTTGCGACCAGCGTGGAGCAGAAGGCGGTGGCCATGAAGCGTCAGCAACGGAAGCGGAACAAGCTGATCTACAAGATGTTGCCGAAGGAGGTGGTGGAGAAGATGAAGAGCAAGGCCGAGTTGGCCGAGACCTTCGAGTCGTGCACGCTCTTCTTCAGCTCCGTCGTCGACTTCTCGGACATCACGAAGTCCTGCACCGCTCTCCAAGTACTCGTACATTCAAGCAATACTATTGAGATTAAACAGAAGTTTTCTATGAACCTGATTTTTTATATTAATACGTAGGTGGTTCAGTTTCTGAACGAGTTGTATACGGTGATGGACGGGTGTATGGACTCGTTCGACGTGTACAAGGTGGAGACGATCTCGGACAGCTACCTTGTGGCCTCGGGTCTCCCCCGTCGCAATGGCGATCGCCATGCGCGCGAGATCTGCGCCATGGCCCTGACTCTGCAGCTCAGCTGCTCCAAGGTGATCAGACCCGACTGCAAGCCGCACACCATCCTCATCAGGGCCGGCGTGCACACCGGCAGCATCGTGGCCGGCGTCGTCGGCTCCAAGATGCCCAGATACTGCTTGTTCGGGGACACCATCAACACCGCCTCCAGAATGCAGTCCAACTCGCTACGTGAGTCAATCAACAATCCATTAAGAAGTAGATGTCTCAAATAAAGCCTTAATATACGCAATCAATTGCATGACTGATTAATCAATCTTAATTATTTTTATTGTTGTTATTGTTATCGATAGCTGGCCGCATTCAGCTGAGTCTAGAGACCAAGATGCTTCTGGACATGAGCGGCGGCTTCCACACGGAGTCGCGCGGCACCATCAACATCAAGGGCAAGGGCCAACTCGAAACATTCTTCCTCACCGGCATGGACCACAAGTAGTCCATCCCCATCGTCTACAACTTGGACTTCTTCGTCTACTTCCTGTACTCGGTGTTGTAGTTGCGCTCCGTCACATACGAGTAGGGCGGCAAGTGCGGTCGCAGTAAACAGGGCAGAAGCGCCCCATAGCCATGGTAGATGTTGCCGCAACCTACAATTCATTAAGTCATTAAGCGTCATTAATCAAGTCCTAATTACATAATTACAGCAGTTAGCGATCAGAATGAAGTATAAATGTATTATGATACGTCGTTCCCCGAGTTCGATGGGCACGCGGTCGCCCTTCTCCGGCTGGAAGAGACGCACCACGGGCAGGTCGTTGATGCGGCCGGGCTTGCGCACCGGCGACGCCGTCGTCAACACCAACAACAACGTGAACAACCAGAAGAACTTCATCATCTTCAGAAAGAAGTTTGAGCTCAGCAGTCAGGTATGGCGCACTCTACTAATAGTCACGCCAAAAGGACGCCAACAAGGGCTTTGTTCAAATATACAGGTGCTTTTTTTGCTCTGTGCCACTTTACTGCGTTGTAACAGTACAGATGAGAGCTAGTTGGCTGAGTGCCCAAATTGGGATAGGAAGCAGCAAGAGCTTTTTAGGGAAAGAGGAAGTACAAATCAATGGAAGATGGACAGGCTCTCAAATGGCCCACGATTTATGTGACATGAAATGTCATGAAATGTCATTTGAAATAAAGGCCCTTCTAGAGTTATTCTTAAGAAATTCATGACTAACTTTCAGAACAAATCTCATATGTGAATTAAAGAAATATGTGTACGTAACCTGTGTCTTACTATGTAATATTGGGAGATAAACCAAATATAATCTAATCTAATTTACTTGTATCATAATACGATCGCACTTTAGCTCAATTTACATTTAGTTACAACTTATGTATAGAGCGAAAAGTTTCCAGAGCAAAATTTACACAATTTTATGCAATAGTCCATGCGTTTTCTTAAGAGCTCTGAACATCCTTATGATGTAAAGCTTAATCATTTTATGTTGGAATGTTCTGAGGAGTGAGAGACAAGGCACTTCCGCCCAACCCACTCAGGTCTTGATAAATGTCAACTAGGTACGTTTTATACTAGAATCTCTCAATTGTCTCAGAGCATTTTATCAGAGGTCAGCTTCATTTCCCGCAAAAAAAGGTCATTCAAAAAGCCATGAAATGTCCAAAATTAAGGCCAAATTTCCTCCTGACACCAATAATGCTTGCCTTAATTTGCCAAGTCAATTGCTCGTTAATTCTGACAAACGGCGAGAGCGGCAGACGCATCTGCTCGACGCGAGGAATCAGCGTCTCCTGCGCCTGCTCGGCCACCAAACCCCTCAAGATTCTCTGCACCTGTCGTGTAATTAACCCTCGTTAATCACCTATAATTGGTTTAAATCACTTAATTAAGGGCTTAATTGTTCAGAGATCAGCGTCGGCCATAACGTTCGGCTCCTCGAGCGCCTTTTTGCCGAGATTGCCCATCCAGCAGCTGTTGATCGCCGACTGCCCCTCGCTCATTGTGCAGAGCGACGCACTCCACGTCGGCCTCGAAGCCCTCCTTGTCCGAGATGTCGCCCGGGTCCGCGTACAGCCACTCGCTCTGGGACAAGGAGCGAATCCAACTCGCATTTCGTTTCGGAGTGAGTAAAAAAAACTTGAAATTTTACCTTATTTAAGTACTAAATGGCATAAAAGACGTAATTTTCCAACGCCTTTATGTAATTTTTGTAGATGTTTCGACGCTGGAATTGTCTCCAAGCTCTCTAATTGTCAATGGTCTTGGCTCCCTTGAGATTCGAAATTCTTACCTTCCGATTCTGGTTTCGAATTCGATTGATTCTAATTCGAGCTCAACATCAATCTTGTTCTCTGCCAACCGAATTGACGAGCTGCAATCGTCAAGTATTGCGGGAAGATTGCGGAATTTGAGCTTTATATCGAACACAATCGCAAAAATGGAGCCGAATCCCTTCGAAATAAGTGTGGGCGAAGTCATGAACTTTGTCAACAACAGCATTGACACTTTGCAAGGCAAAATTTTGAGCAGGGTTCAAGGCGAAACGAGGGCTCAGCTCGTTTTTAGCGATAACAGTGTTAGTAAGTGGCACAATGGAGCGCTCAAACTTCACCAGAGCTTCCTACAAAGGTGAACATTTTACATAATTTGGACATTAAAACTAAAAAAAACTGCCTTTTTTCATATTATTGATAAAATTTTGAAAAATGGACTCTTATTAACAGATCAATTAGGGTTCGATTGGAGCGCCTTTTTCTCTCCACAAGATGCTCCTGTGCCCTGGACCCACTGGCAATAGTGGACTCGTTAATAGCGAGTAATGAGTACGAGGATGAGGAAGTAAAGGATTTCCTGGCAATGCAGATGTCGAGAAGATTGCAATGTCGCATTTCGCACTCGTCCTGGGCAAATTCACAGGCATTTATTGCAAATTTTTGCAGTGCAAGGACGCTCAACAAGGCTCAAAGTCACGTGGATATTTGTCAGAGATGCAACTGCGATTCGCTTAACAAGACGGTTCTCTGCGACTGCAAAAACGAGGTGAGCTAAGAAGGAAATGACAATGAAGTCATTAATGGGATCATTGCATTTATGTAGTTAGAACTCTTGAACTTAATTGAATTAATGTAAGTAATGAAATTATTAGTGCCCTCAAAATGCTCTGATTGATGTAGGCGGGTCCGTTGTTGCTGGGCGTGGAGATGTCGTCGTCGCTGCACTTGCCGTCGGGCACGACTTCGTTGGAGGTGCGCGACTGCCCGACGTCCTCGTTGCAGCTGATCAACCTGGCCTTGGCCGCCTCCAACGCGCTGACGAGGATCGACGTGCTTCACGTGGCCAATCTCGACATCTCGAGCTCAGAAATCACTGCTGTCAAGTCCTTGACCTCGATCACCAATGCACTTGAAATTCGCATATTTAATTGCACTCTGAGGTCGGGTCTGGAGCCAGACGCCTTTGTGGGGGATCACTTGAGACGAATCGAGATCATTGATACGCAAATGTTGAAGATAGACAGAGAAGCCTTCAATAAAGCAGAAAACGTGGAAAAAATTGTCCTCGAAAATGTTGGAGTAATTCAGGAAGTAAGAAGTGCTGCCTTCAAGCAAGTGAGAATGAGAGCAATGGAGATGAGGGACTGCACAATCGGACTTGTGCAAAGCAACGCTTTTGTGGAGACAGTAATAGAAGATAGTGTGGTAATTGAGAATGTGAGCATCAACAAGCACGAAGAATGTGCTTTTTGTGGTTTTGAAGAGGAATTATCTGTGCAAAGTCTCTTCATTAATGACAAGTGCGGTTGTAGCGACTTCAAGATTGTCAGTGCTGAGCACGAGATCAAGCCGAGACTGACGGCCAATCTGAGCTGTCAATTGAGGGACAAAATTGTCAAGTGGGTCGACTTCGACGTTAAATACTGCCACGACAAAGCAGGCTAGACAGCAATAAACGTAATAAATTAATTGTTGGTCCTTGTTATGATCCAAATTGGTGCTGTAGGTCATGAGCACGTGCTGCATTACGACCAGGAGTCGGGTCACGTGCTGATCAAGCGTCGTGTCCTGCTTCCCATTGTTGTGGCTCTGTGCCTGGTGCTGGTCGCCTTCTGCGTCTTCGTGGCCATCAGAGAGACGCAGGGGAGGCACGTGGTCAATCTGGTGCCTGTTTTGCCAGTGGGAAGCGACGACGACGACGAGCCAACCGACAACGACCAATGGGAGACAGTTTCTTTCTACAATGAACGGCTTGGAATACAGGGATCAACCAGGCCGACCAAACTCTCCACCATCATTGAGGTCTGCAGAGAAAACATATTAAGTGTAGTACTTATGGACTTGAATTTGGGAGTTGAAACCTTGTTGCAGAGCGAACTTGAAGCACAGCACGAGATGGAGCAAGAACTTCACTTGGCTGAGCCGCGAGCCACAGTGGAGCCTCGTCTCTTCGTGGCAGAGGAGATGGAACCAAATTTGTTCGATACAATACACACGGCAAGCACTTTAAAGCGACACTCCAACTAATTTTGGCGCTTGTATGTGATAAGACAGGCTTTGTTTGTACTTACGGTGGTTCTGGGACAAGAGCAGCATAAAACTTATGTCTCGCACATGGAGAAATCAGAAAATTTTACAGCAAGCAAACAAAGACATATTTCCGCCTACACGTTCATCCAAGGGCATAGCAAAGCTAAACGGTTCCAATTCATACATATATCGCATAGGGTAAAGAGGCTGCTCGCTCACTTAAACATTTAATATTATGATAAAAAGCAACCTGCAAAACACCCACCTCGCGTACACGCCACGCATTTGTATAGAGATAGATAAACAAGCCAAGAAACAGCAAAGGACTGGACTCATTTGGACTCAACGACTTGGGCAGAACTTACTCAATATTGTTAAGAAGCAGATGTAACTTTACTGATGCTATTACTACTACTACTGGAAGTGCTGCTGCTACCTTGACCTGGATTGTTGTTATTACCGTTATTAATAGCAGTCTTTGCTGCCCCAGTCTCTTCCGGAACTGCCGCGACATTGGCAGCATTACTACTTACATTACTTGTTTGTTGCCTGTTCGGCGAAAGCAAATGAGCCTTATCTCTTTCGCGCTCTCGGCCGGGCCTGAAAGCATCCAAAAGATGTTCAACTTTCTCTTCAGTAGGCCCCCATTTCTGAAAACCGGCGTCGTTTTGTAACCAAACCACTGTTGTTCCGTGCAAAGATCGAATGCTCACATCCGTTCTGTTAAATATGGAAAAAATAGAATAACAATTTCATTATTCTAATTATAATCAATTTGTAACAAATTTGAAAGCCCTCACTTATTTATAACGTGTTGGAAGCCATGCCTATAGTCATGCTCTAGTGCGGGCACAACAATCTGCCTTCTCTTCCACCTCGATGCTTCCAGTCTAAGCAATGCTGAGGGAGGTGGATCTCGCCACTCCGGAAGAAAGACGATAAAACTTAGAGGTTCTATTGAGTCCGATAAACTCAGCTCCAGGTTAGTCATCAAAGAGTCCATGAGCTCTTCGCAGAACGGAGGATTGGCCTCAAATGAGCCACTCAATGGCTTCAGATCGTTGAACGATCTAAGGATTTAAGAAACGTTGAAATTATGATTGGACAATGGGCATCTTATACGTAAACTCTCTTTGTGCTTTTCATTACCCTCTACTTCCAAAGTAGCTGTCGATGTCAGGGAAGGCGGAGCAATACTGCCTGAAGTAGCAGTTAAGGGGAGATGCAAAGCATTCGAAAGCAACACCGAAGTTTACGTGCAAACTCTCCAGAACTGTTACCGGTAAGGCACCTATGTATATAGAAAAATACAATTCGTGATAGATCCTACAAAATTAAACATGTGAAGTGTATTGTGAACGCCATCAATTACATCCTCTCTTTTTTATGTTTTACCTTGATTTTGAGCTCCTTCTCCGACTTCCGTACGTCCAAAGTAACCAGAATATCGCTTTAAAAGCATCCATACGCGAATGAGAAAATGATCGAACTTGCGGTCATCTGCGCAGTTGTGGCGGTAAAGTTGCTCCTGCGCGAACGAAGAGGAATAAAAGTGATATGGTATGATATGATATTATATGATGAAATATTCCTGCGAACAGGAGCAGGCAAGCAGCAAGAAGTTAGCAAAGAAAAGAAAAGTTACATGTATATATTTAGGTCAGATGGTCGCTACATTTTATCAAACAGAATCAGAAATATTGTTAAGTTTTTTTTTTTTTTTTTTTTTTTTTTTTTTTTTTTTTTTTTTTTTTTTTTTTTTTTTTTTTTTTTTTCAAATTTTCTCACCAGTTTTGCCAGGTATAGATTGTTGATCTTCATGACATCTCCCTTGTATCGTAACTGAGTTTGCTCCTTGTCTTGGAAAAAGTCAACAGCCGGTAGGTGTGGAGGAGGCAAAGCAAATAATACAGGATAACACCAAACCTAAAACAATTTTTTTAAAAATTAGCCCGTGCTAGAATGGGATGTTTTAAGGTCATTGACATTCCCTTTAGAATCTAAGGACTTTCCTTAGTCTCTGACTGAACGGTTTTCGAAATAACTTTAATGAACATGCCTTATGTTGAACGGGCGCCTCAGTTCGTGCTCTAGTATCGATGCCTTCTGCCTTGAGAATCTCGTTGTTCTTCTCTTGAACTTTTTGAGCATAGTCACACGAAAGTGTATACATCTTACGACAAATGCCTTCAACCGAAGACTTCGCGGCTTCCGTTATGTGTGGTTGACATTGAGTCTATATAAAAATACAGTTTTGAGATAACAAAGAGTTCAAAAGCACACTGAGTAACTACGCGTATTGCTCTTTAATGTATATCACACCTTTAAATGTTGCAATCTTTGTTGAAAGTCGTCATAACCTGCTCCAACTGTCCTTCTTAACCAGTGGAAGGTGTCTTCAACGTTCCACTTTACAATTTTTCTGCTCTCGGAGCTAGAGGCTCTAACCTCAATCAACTTCTTTGCTGCCTCACAATATTTGCTCAGTTGCTTTCGCGCCTCTCCAGTGAATTTGGGACGCGTAAGTTTCATTGGTATATCGTTCATGATCTCTCTATACAGCGATGGCGATATTTCTGGCACACAGTTGGAAGGCAGGAGAGGGTCTGGGCCCTGGTCAAGGACACGTCGCTCTAGGAGCCACCGGTTGAAGCTGTCCAAGGGGGCATTGATACCTGAAATGGAAGTAGCTTGCTTATGAAAGGCAAAATACTTCATTCGCAAAGATAGTTAACCATACCTTCTCGCGACAAACACATCTCCTGTAAGCTTTGTCTAAGTTTGACAACATAGTTGAATCTGAGAATCTCCACTTCCGGATGCGGATGCGGCATTGTACCAAGCCCTCTTTCGTAGATAATGACGTTTGTGTTTACCTCCAAGTCCCATGGACCCGCCACGATGAATTTTTTCAAGGCATGATTGGAGTTAGCCTCCTCCGAAGGACGGCGCTTTAGCGTCTGAAAACGAGGGACACATTATTTCAACTCGAACCATTCAAGCATGGCCCTATGACTAAAAAATTTTCGGAGGTCACAGAAAAAATTTAAACAAAATGAGACAACGGACCTTTTCTTCGGAACGACCAAGTACTCGAAAACCGGCATAGTTCAGCAGTAAGCTCTGCATGTAACGCGGCAGCTGACGTGTGTTTACATCAACGCTCTATAATATTCAATTGAACGCCCATATGAGCTTGTACTTTATCTAGAGTAGAGGCTGGTTTGACCGATTGCTGCGATCTGGAAAATTTCGTCATAATTCCACAACAACAAAAGTAGCCTCTGCTTCTAAATCGCCTAAAGTAACTTGTGTCAGCTGTTACGTTCCACGCGGACCAAACCCGAGATGGCCACCCAAACGAATTACATGACAATTAAAGCCAGAAATCCGAATGCCAACCCACATGATGCACTGTTGGAGGTGTGTTTGGCGCGCTGTTTGGGTTGCCACCGTGCGGCTGCTGCTGTTGGTTGATGCCGAGGGGGTCGGAGACGGGGTCGAAGTGATTGCTTTTGCCGGGCATCTCCCACATTGTGTCGCCGGTCAACCTGTTGAAGAAGTAGGGTCTGTTCTCTCGCCTCGACCAGAACTTGCGCCACCCCTGCTGCAGCAAGTCGTGCGGCAAGTCGGTTTCGAAGGCCGCCGCCTGCGCCTGCTGTTGAGCCTGAAGCCCCCCGTGAGGATGCTGAGCGTGATGCTCCACATGTGAATGATGCTGTCCAACATGATGAGCCAGCTGATGTTGCGGCTGAGGGGGGAGCTGGGCCACAGGACTGGTCGGCGTCAGCTGCGAGCCCACTGCACTGCTGTTACTGCTAGTGTTGATGCGGAGAGCCTGAGCCTCATCGGGGCGCGCGGCCGCATCGGCAGTCACACTGTTGCTGCTCGACGCAGGATTCATTGCTGAATGACGCAAAAAATGCGTCACAACACCCAAAATCCACACTCAAAGAGAGGCGATAAAAGCGAAGAGACGAGTACACCAAACCAGAAAGAACTCGTCAAACGGCGTCTCCACGTGCTTCCAAGTCGACCTGGGGCGACTTGAGGATTGCAAAAGACGTCCCCTAGAGTTTGACAGGTGTTATAACAGTGATGCAGGTGACGCAGACGTGGCCGAGATGGACGAGGACGGCCCTTCCGAGGGTGTTGCCGTCAACGGCGCGACTGATGCAGCTCCGGTGGAGCGTCAACGCCGCAGCTGCGTCTCTCTGGGCCAGCGAGAAAGCCGGCCGCGCCGAGCGCGGCCGGGCGGGCGGCAGGCGGAACCGGCCGCCTGCGGCAGAGCGGGCAGACGGGCGGCGGGCGGCGCGCTTGGCGCCAACTCTCCACCAATCAGAGGCCGTAATTCGCCAGCCAGGAAAAAGCGAGCGTTCCCATTGGTCGAAACCAAGTGTATACGAAATGAATGCACATGTGGTGCGCACACTCGGCTTGGCTTGAATACTGCATGATGTACGCACTTGTATAACCTGCTTCGAAAGAGCGAAAAAGTGTGGAGGGTGCAAATTTTGCCAGCAGTGGCGGCTAGCCCACAGTATATTTAAGTCATTGATTGATTGATTACCCGTATTAAACTTAAGCTAACCTGAAGCATTGATGCACTGACACTAAATGATTCGCACTCGTTTACATTATGGCCCTGTGTCATCTTGATTGAGGTAATTAATTAAATTAACCTTCAAAGTATTCAAAGCATTTGCCACCAAAGCTTTTAGCAACTTTGGGGCAGAAGGTCCATTTTTTCAATGGCATTTACATTTAGCACACATTAGGCATTGGCTTGTACAAAATTCATTTGTTTCAAGAAGTAAAGTTTGGGTTCCATGGGTAAAATTGGATGGAACAGGAAGGCCTCTTTAATTAACCACAGCAGAATGATTGCAATAAAAGTCGGTAAGTGTAGGCATTGCAGAAAATATGCAGATAAATGTTCTAGTGACTTCCTAATGACAGCAGTGGAAGTGCAAATGTAGATACAGAAAATTAGCTGCTTTTGGTCTCGGAGAAAATTTGGAAAGCTTCCATATAGTGCCCTAGGCGGATAAAATTCCACTGAGAATAGTGGGAGCCAATTCGAATCCTTTTTTCACTATTTAACTTTGCTTGTTTCAAAATCCGAATCACGATCTCAGTGTGATCGT
>JAOXNJ010259262.1:0-14574 GCA_028566655.1 Metis holothuriae | reverse complement strand
GGTCTGAAGCCGCTGTACGTGTTCGACGGGAAGCCGCCGGTGATGAAGTCGGGCGAGCTGGAGAAGCGCAGCGAGCGACGCGAGGAGGCGCAGAATCTGCTGGATAAGGCCAAGGAGGAGGGCAATGTCGAGGAAATGGACAAGCAGAGTCGAAGGTTGGTCAAGGTCTCCAAGAACCACGTGGAGGAGGCCAAGAGTCTACTCAAGCTCATGGGCATCCCCTTCATAGAGGCGCCGTGCGAGGCCGAGGCCCAGTGCGCCCAGTTGGTCAAGAGCAACAAGGTGTATGCCGTGGGGACCGAGGACATGGATGCGCTCACCTTCGGCACGTCAGTGCTGCTCAGACACCTTACCTTCAGCGAGGCCAGAAAAATGCCCATCAAAGAGTTCCACTTGGACAAGGTGCTCCAGGGCCTCGACATAACCATGGATCAGTTCGTGGATCTTTGCATTCTTCTGGGCTGCGACTACTGCGACAAGATCAGGGGCATCGGACCCAAAAACGCCTACAAGCTCATAAAGGAGCACGGCGACATCGAGACTGTCATCAAGGTGAGCAATCTTTTCATACTCCGCTTATACTTCGTTAAGAGCGTGTATTTGACACAAAATTACTTTTTGTGTAAAAACTGTTTTAATGAGGTGTTCTTTTTTGCTCTTAGAGAGGTATAGATGGCAAGAAGTACTGCGTTCCTGAGTCGTTCCCCTTCAATGAGGCTCGTCGATTGTTCAAAGAACCTGAGGTCACGCCAGTAAAGGAGATTGATTTTAAGTGGACTAAGCCGGATGAGGAAGGCTTGGTCAGCTTTATGTGTGGCCAAAAGGGCTTTGCCGAGGAAAGAATCAGATCTGGAGCCAAAAAATTGGCTAAAGCAAGGCAAGGAGCTACTCAAGGCAGGCTGGATGGCTTTTTTACTGTCAAGAGCGTTACGCAGTCACCGAAAACTGACGATAAGAAGAAAAAAGGCGAGAAGAGGAAGAGCGATGAAAGGGGCAATACAGACAAAAAGAAGCGGGCTGGTAAGAAGTGAGGAGCCACGAAGACTGATTTTCATTGGCAAACAGACAATACAACATTGAAATAAAGCGGTTGTTAATTTTCCATTTTCGTGTGTAATAGGAGTAGAAAGTTATACACTAAAAGGTTGAGCTTACAACAACAGAAGTGAGCTGACCTCCATCTTAACTGAAGAAAAAGGCAATTTATTGCAGCCTAACGTGTGAGCTAATGTCCACGTTTGAATTTCGTCTAATTCTTCACCTAACGTTTTCTCTTTGAGCCTTAACCCTTTGTGCTTACTGTATTGTAATCGAAGGAAATGCAGAACATTACTTGGTGTTAAACTGCTTGCTTACTCGTCGCTGTCACCTTGATGACATTTGCTGACTTCTTGCAGAGCAGCGTCGATATGGGCTCGAAGTTGCCTCATCATGAGGATTGACTCCGTCAAGGACGAGGCTGCCACCACCTCCACCTCGTTGCACAACGAGCCCTTGCAGTGGCACTCGAAGCTGTAGTTGTGCATGTCGGTCCTGCAGCCAACGGTGAAGGTGTTGCTGTCGTCGCTGTTGTCAACGCAGCCCATGTGCGTGTAGCTGCGGATCCCTGCCACCTCAGTGTAGCTGCTAGTGCATATTGCCCTCTCTGACATGCACGCATCCAGACCCAGATCCACATGTCTATGAATATTTTGGTAAAGAGAAAGTTTCATTGATTTCATTTGTATTACAATGCCTTCTAAAAGATGTTAATATTTAACAACTAACTCGTTTAATTGTCCAAGTGTATCGATGACAGGGCACTCGTTCTCTCTGCAGGCAAGACATCCTCGAGCCTCTCTGCACATGAGATTGGCCAGAGCAATGTTCTGGCTGTCAATGAAGTCGGCAGACTCGTTCTGCTCGGCCAACTCGATGTTGCACTCCTTGAAGTCGCACCTCCTGTTGACGTTATCGACGTTGTCGTCGTCGGTGTCGTCGTCCAAGGTGCAGAGCGTCACGAAGGTCTTGACGAAGAGCCGCGTGTCGTTGTCCCCGACCTGCTCCTTGCCCAAGTACCTGATGCTCAGTCTATCGAAGCTCTTCACCAAAGAACACAGTAATGTCTTAATCAAAATTATTCAAAAACCCTCTAATATTATATGCCTCAATATAGAGTTTTGATTGCAGACCTTGTTGGTGGCCGCGGCGTCCCTGTTGAGCACGTTCCTTAGCGCGTTGACGATGTCGGGGCCGTTGTCGGCGGTGACGTCGGCGATGGTGGCGCGCTCCGGCAGCAGGAAGTCGCGCGGCACGAACGGCTGGTTGACGAGGTCGGGGATGCGCGTCAGCTTGGTGTCGGGCAGGTGCGGCAACACCTCTCGCCCCACAGCACTCGAGGCCGCAAGCAAGAGCACCAGAGGAGCGAAGCACATGTGGACGACGCAGATCATCTTCTACGACTGAGCCGACTCAATTCTGTGCAAGTCTCTTTAGAGGAGACAGATCAACACTTTCAATTGAGAAGCGCAACGACGAAGAACAATGAGTAATGCCACAATGACAAGTGCGACGAAGAGTGACGTCAACCTTCTTTCATCTTTGAGCGAGAAGTGCGTCGGCTTGAATTTGGCAAATTTCGAGTGCCTCTGATGGGCAAATTTATGTGGACCATCAATTAGTCTGGTGCAAAGGATTTGTACTTGCTGGGCATAGTGCATAATGGCCTTGTCACCAATCCCAAAATAGGGGCTGATGTCATCCACTGGAAGCGAGGACCCTAATACTGGACCTCAACGAGCTTCTGACCCAGATAAAGGCCTACACCCCGACTCAAACACTTTTCAATTCCAATGTGTACATACAGCACCTAGAAGAGAATCGTCTGGAACAGAGACCTTCGCTTATTTACGTTACCTTCACAAGTACAGCACATGCGTGTGCTTCCACTTGAGTCTCTTGCTCCAGAGTCCAGACCTCGTTCGGTGCTCTTGCTCCACTTTCGAAGGCCACAATTTAGGTGGGATCTGTTGTAAGACCTTGGCAACAGTCACACAGATCACTTCTTTTATTAAGTTACAGAGGGGATGAACGCTTTTCCATGTATTAACTCTCTTCCTGTTATTAGTGCTTCCTGGGCAGGAGCGATAGCACTGAAATTTCAACCATGAATGGCAACAACAAAAGGGAAACTGATAGGTAAAAGAAAAACGGCGTTTCACTTGCAACCGCACCTCAATGCAAACTAGCTTACACCAATCATAGCAACCACATCACGAATTGATTGATTGGTGCAATTACACGCTCTCTTACACAACAAATTCTAAAAACAGTAGCAAAGAACGAGGAGGGAAAACGCCGAGAGAGAGTGATAAAGTAGCCAACTGGGAACTTACTTATTTGAAGCTTGAGAGAGTGTTGCAGATAAACTCGGCTTAAGAAGGGGATTTATCATGGTTAATCATCAAGCAAGTCATCGTCGTCGATATCGACTTGACTCGAGTCGATGTCATCCAACTGCAAATCCTCCAGTTCCTTGTCTAGCTCCAGCTCCACGTTACCTTTCTTCTTCGATGCGCCATCTTCCTTCGCCTCGTGATCTTTGGGGTCTTCCATGTCTTCACCCAAGCCGACGTCGTCTGTAATGTTCGTGGCGTTTTCATCTCTTGCGTGACTAACGTGATCATAACTTGCTACTTCTCCGTTAATCTCATCTAAAACATTTCTTTGCTCATTGGGAACAAGGTCACCGTAGCACTTGGCCGCTCGCTCCGTCTGCCTCTCCTTAGCAATTATTGTTTCGGCCTTCAAGGCGGATTCGAAGTTCGGAAAGAGATTTCCGTAATCGGCGGGCTTGGCTAAGCTCATAGCAATCTTTTCATTGCTGACGTGCTCCCTCCACTGCTCGACGACCTCATCAACTTTGGAGGGAAGATATGTTTTGGCAAACAGCGCTGCCTCAGGCACCCTTTTTGTGCTCAATAGCAGCTCTAGACAGCCATTAAGATCGCCACTGATAAATTTTGATAGAAATGCAACATTATTTTGACCGTTGTCTTCGGCAGACTTTCCTAACTTTTCGACCATAGTTTTGTTCCCCGACGAAGTGGCTAACAAAAGCAGGGCTCCGAAATCTTGAGCTTGGTGCAAACACTCTTGAGCCACATCAAGTTTTCCTTGTTCGGTAGCCAAATCTGCCAACTGTTTCCATTTCGCCTCAGACTGCAACTCCTTCGCCAATTGATAAGCCCTGTCCATTTTTCCAATTTGCACTGCAAGATCGAATTGATGGTCTTTATCATTAGACACGGCCAATGCCTGAGCTTTGTATCCTTGTTTCTCCAGAAATAGAGCCACGCGATTACGCTGCTCTTTTGGAATGGTAGGAAGAACTTTGTCGGCAAGTCCAAAGTCGTTTCTCATAACTGCAGTCTGATACTCAAGCACTGATAACAACAAGCTGAAGGAGACAACGTTCAGCTCCTTGTCTGCCAAGTAGAGACGATTATCGGTCGCAATGTAGCCTAAAATGTACATCACTCTGGAAAAAAAGAAGACATCGTCACTTTTCATATTCAATATCAGATTTTTTATATAACTGAAGGCTCTCAAGCTTGTATAGAAATAAATAACCTGTCTAGATGCGAGATGGTGACGATCTCTCCGCCGACATAGTAGTTCAGCCTGTTGACGTCGTTAGTGTAAATGAAGCAATCTCCGACCCACACCCCGGTTCGCACACTATCTTGTACCTCTCCCACGACCTTTGAAAGAGCAAAAACAAAAAAAATGTAAATACAATGTATACGTCCACCCGATTACAAAACTTAATAAAAAGGGCAACAAGTAAAATGTTTTAACAAAACTCACATCAAAGGCCGCTTCTACGCCGTCATCGTCGTCGTTGGTGGTCCCGGCATTTTCTGCGTAGGCCTTGGCATCGTAGCTAAGAACGAAGTAACCGTCGTCGGTGGTAATGGTGACAAGCTCATTACTTTCTGACCAAAACACCATTTTGGCTTCAATCTCAATCCGCCTCACTAGAGCCATGGTGTCCCAATCGTAGAAGGCCAGTCCTGAAGGAGACTTTACTCCCAGCAAGGCGCCTCCAAAGATGCCTTCTGCACCGTATTCGGGCTTCAGAGTAGTCTTTTCTTTGAAGTTCTTGAATACTTTGATAGTAGTTGAGGATTCACGCACTGCATACTGTGAGCTGTCCGCTGCCCAGACGAATTCGAGGCCGCTTCCGAAAGCCTTGTTTCTCAGTGCCATTGCGGTGTAGATGATGTATTCACCATCACCACAGACGACAACAAAACGACCATTAGGATTGTGCTTCACAGTCTGAGGGAATATATCGCAGGCCCCCATATCCTTGATGCTCAAGGTAAGTCTCTCTCCATCCTTTACTTCCTGGCTGAGTGCCTTAAGATTTGCTTGTTGAATCTCGCTGTGCTTGGCCCAAACAATCTTGCCTCCATTGTCCATCGACATTGCCGGCTCCTCTCTTCCCAACTGGACAATAATAGAACCTTCATCGTAGCCTAGGGCCACAGCATTCGACCCCTTCTTATAAGCAACAGTCCACACTCGCTCTAGACCGTAGTTAAGTGTGTTCTCAAGGCGGTAAGTGTTGGCGTGCCATATACGCACTGTGCCGTCCTCCGACCCAGTGATAATGATGGGCAGCTCTGGATGGAAGGCAACTACGAGAAAGCAAAACAGTCAAGTCAACATAAAATACAAATTGAAAAAAGAACAAATTACCTGCAGCAATGTTTTGGGCATGTCCCTCCAGGGTTTGGACACAGGACTTGTTCTGGTAGTCCCAGATCTTGACGCACCTGTCGTCGGCCCCGGAGATGAGATAGGGCTTATCCCCTCCATGGTAGTAGTCGACACAATTGACTCCCTTCTCGTGGCCCTCCAGGGTGAAGTTGGGCACGTTGGAGCCCAGTTGCCAGACCTTGATTGTTCGGTCGAGCGAGGCGGAGGCAAAGGTGTTGTTGTCCTTGGGGTTGATAGCGATCTGCATGACGTAGTGCGTGTGCCCCTCGAAGACTTGCTGACAGGCCCACTGCTTGTCCCAATTCCAGAGCTTGATGGTCATGTCGTCGCTGCTGCTGAGCACCAGCGAATGCTGCGGGTGCACGGCGATGGAGCGCACGTAGTCGGAGTGCGCCTCGAAGGCCGTCACGCGCTCCAGCGTGTTGTAGTTATAGACGCGGATGGTCATGTCATCGGAGCCAGTGATGAACCAGTTCTTCCTGGCCGCGAAGCGCACCGCGCGCACCGGCAACTCGCACACCTCCAGGGTCTTGACCAGCGTCGACGACTCGTGGTTCCAGATGTGCACGTGGCCGCTGTACAACGACACGGCCAGCCACGGCTCCGACGGGTGCAGGTCCACGCACTTGACGCGGTCCGAACGGGAAGTCAACTTGCGGCTGATGGTCAGGCGCAGCGGCTGCAACAAAAACAACGAACACAATCAATTTAACTCAATGATGCGTAATTGTTATTCATTATTGTAATTTTTGTTAAGAATGAGTGGAGAAACACTAATGACGTGGGCACTTCGGACAGAGTCTCTCACCATGTTGGGGCAGGAGCGAAACTTCTACAGGAAGACGAGACAATGCTACCAAATCACGCTCTCTCGAATCCGAAACTTAATAATGGATTGATCGATTGATTGATTGATGATCACGGTGAAGATGAGCCGGGAATAGAACTTCCGCGATGGCCCGAATCACCGACTGCAGCGGGAGCGCCACGCCGACAGCTGATGTCGCGACGACACGTCGCTTGTGTGACCAGCAGCAGCGTCTTGAAAAGCGCCAAAAAAGGCGCCAAAGTGGCGCGCAGGGCCAAAATGTCGCGCAGAGCCTCGACAGCTGAGCGGCTGAGCCTGAACAAAAACTCGATCCGACTTGGTGACATAATTCGGTGCACTGGGACATGATGGCCAAGGAGGACGCCGTGGACGAGAGGTGGAAGTAGAGGACATGCCGTCGTCCTCGGTGTCGCGCGTGGCGTGGGGCGTGTTGGTGTTGCTGATGGTGGACGTGTTGTGGGTGTCGAGCTCGGAGTTGACGACGTCGCTCTTCCACCAGATGAGCTACTCGAAGCCGCTCTTCACCACCTACCTCAAGACGTCGTTGTTCACCGTCTATTTCGTGGTCGTGCTGCTGACCCACCAGGCCTCGCACCCGCTCATCAGGCGATTCACGCTCGATCGGCAGAGACTCAGGGACTACGTGCCCATCAACGCCGACGACCAGGAGGACAACAACAACGACAGCAGCAGCAACGCAATCAGCAACGGCAACGCGAGCAGCAACAAGGACGAGGACAACGACACGAGCACGAATGCGTCGATTAACCAAGCCGGCAACAGTAGTTTCCTCGTGCCCCGTTCCATTAGTAGTCCGATGCTCGTGCCGGCCAACATTCCCGCCTCGGACAAGAGCTCGGCCAACGACGACGACGAGGACGAGGAGGAGGAGGAAAGCGACGAGAAGGTGTCGAGAAGTCTGGATGCGAATTATCCGAGACAATCTAGGCGAAGGCGACGAAGAGTTCGGTTCCATTCCGAGGCGCAGGTTGTCGAGATGAACCCTGCAGACGCACTTCATGCCACTCTGTCCAGACTCTCTTACCAGGTCAGTAAAACGCTCTTTCTTTTAGATTTTCGACTAATTTTGTTCTTTAAAACGACATTTTTGATGCTTTTGTAGGCCTCGCTTCGAGCCCACTCGGCATTGGAGCGGGCAGCGTCTCGTCTGAGCATAGAGGAGACGGCCCACTTGGCGTTGCTCTTCCTTTTGCCCTGGTTCGTCGGCAACTGCGCCTACCAGATCGCCTTGTCGCACACGCAGATGGCCACGGTGGTCAACGTGCTCTCCTCGTGCTCCAGTCTCTTCACTCTTCTTTTAGCAGCCGCCTTTCCCTCCGTCGAGAGGGTGGACAGGTTCACGCTCTCGAAGCTGTTGGCCGTGGCCACGAGCATCGCCGGCGTGGCCGTCGTCTGTTACGCCGACTATCTCATGGACAACGTGGAGACGTCGCGTACAAACAAGAATTCTTCGGCAATTAGTGCGACGAGTGTGCCTGCTGCAGCCAGTCTTTGGGCATTATTGGGCGCTTTTTGTTACGCCTTGTATATTGTTCTATTGCGTCGCAAGGTCAGTCACGAGGATCACTTGGACTCTCGTCTCTTCTTCGCCTTCGTGGGTCTATTCAACGCTCTGATGCTCTGGCCCATCATTGTGGTGGCGCATTTCAGTGGCCAGGAACCTTTCCAGTTGCCCAACAAGCAGCAATTCCAAGTCATCCTTGTCAACGGTTTGTTAGGTACAGTTCTATCGGAGTTACTCTGGCTATACGGTTGTTTTCTCACCTCCAGTCTCCTGGCAACATTGGCAGTCAGTCTCACCATCCCCTTGAGCATTGTGGCAGATTTGATGTTGTGGAAACAAGAACATTCAGATGCCACATTATTGCTCTTCATAGGAGCCGTGCCCATCTTCCTCTCTTTTGTTTTAGTCGCACTTTTAGTCAACTATGGCGAGTGGGATCCAGTCGGATCCTTTTGTTCCCGAGTTGTTTGCAAACTTTGTTGCTTCTCAGTCAACCACAGACAGCAGAACCAGCCAGATGAGAACACTGGTGATCAGATATTGCGCAGTGACGAGCATTTTGAGGAGAGAGAGTTGTTGATCACAGAGGACCAAAGATAACTCAGAAATCTTGAAGTCTGTGTTCAGTACGAAGCGAAGAAAGCAATAATGTCATTTGCAAGCACATTTCTGCTAATGATGGAACATTTTGCTTACAACCTTTTGTATGGGCTTTGTTTGAAGCCCGTACAAAACGGTATGTGTGCTCCGAAACGAGTGACGATTGTGTGTGTGATGACATTAACCAACATCTCACGTAATGAGATACCCACGTACATCCATTCCATTTGCACTGCAAGAAATCTTTTTCTTCAGCTAGGTATTTAGCAGTGAACACAAATTTGGCTCCCCTCGGTTTCCGTAGCCCGTGTACAGCAACATGCAAATTGTGTAAAACAGACACTTAGCCGGTAGAGCTAAAAAAAACCTCGATTTTTGTGGTCCAGCCCATTGCAAGATTTTGGCCAGATTGTTGATGCAGTTTCGAGCACTAATGAAAATAAAACAGAGTATATCCGGAAAGACATAAGTCGATCAACTGGCCACCCTCTCATAATCAAAGTCATTTAATTGATCCTTCTGTTCAATAACTTCCAAGTAACACATTATTGGTGGGTGCTAAGCGTCAGTTGGCTCATCTACGTAAATGTGTGAGCATTTCTCAGTTGCTCAAATGGGAATCGACACTTGCAGAGACCGCTTCGCACTTCAGCTGTAACCATGACACTAGAGAGAGGAGCAATTTCAAAAACACGCTTAGGGAGTGCCAATTTGTAATTGTGGAGTGTCAGAGTTCTTGCGCCAACTAGGTACAAGTTCTTGATTTTGTTGATTTGGCTATGAGAGCGAGCTTGGATTACAACTAGCTCTAGCCATGATATCAAATGCGTTCGACACATTCACTCTCTCAGCCTGCACTCTATATAAATGTTTAAAGCGGTAATTGAGCGAGAACAGCAGTCTCTGCAAAAGATCTGTTGTTGACGTGACCGGATGAGTTGTTGAGCGCTGCCAGGTCGACCTCATTTGCGTGAATATTAGGCTTGATCTCTGGTTGATCCATAGAATTCTTCGTTGTTCCGTCATTGGAGTTGAACTTGCCCCCCTCGCCTCGAACGCGCTTCAGAGCGTGCAAGTGGCGCGACTCGTGCAAATACTTCTTGCGCTCCTTCGGTATGCGACCCTCGGCCTCCAGCTTGGCGCGCGCCTGGCGACGCTTAAGGATGCGGTGATACTGCTTGGCGTTCACGTACAAGGGCTCCTCCTCCAACAACTCTTGACCTTAAATAAAAAACAACAACTTTTATCAATTGACGGTGAAAGAATTATAACTGTTGACGTGCAGAAGAACCTGGGAGAGGTATTCGTTGCATGCTGGTAGCTGCATTGTTCTGTTGAGCGGTGGCTGCCCCGGGCACCATCATGATGATGTTTTGGCCCTGCGACCCGGAGCTGTTGGAAGACGTGACGCTCGTCGTCGTCCCCAGCTGAATGAGCTGACCGGCCGACACCATGACCGGCTGTCCGGTGCCAGAAACGAAGTTGCCAGAAGAAGCAGTTGGCGCCACAGTTCGACCATCGGCTGACATCTGTTATAACATGGGCAATCAACAAGTGATTTATCTCTAGTCAACTGTTAGACTAATGTCGAAGTTTTTTTCTTAAGTAGAATCAATTTTAAGGCATTTGCCTGAATGGGCTGATAGATGAGAGTTTGTCCGTCTGCCGTCTGGATGACGTGTGGCTGTTGATTGGGCTGCATCACGATGGACGAGGTTGAGCTCGTTCCAGGGCCAGACGACTGAATGGGCACCACCTGAATGGCCTGCATCCCTTCGGTCTGTCGAAACCATTGGGGTTATCCTTTTGTAATTTGTGACATAAAAGAAAATTATAATTAGCAAATACATAATATACATACTTGTTGAGATTGCTCCTGTTGCTCAGATTGCGGTTGCTGCTGGCCCTGACCCTGGCTCTGCTGCGGTAGGGGCTGCACTATCAATTGACCCGAGGAAGTCTGCACAATCTGACTGTGCGTCCCTTGAAGCATCTGCAATTCATGACAATAATCAATCAATCATTGCACAACTGAAGGTCTAGGTACAACAGATTTTTAATATTCGAAATCAAACGGGTTCACCCACATAACAAAGGAAGCAGAGGACAGAGAAATGTGCTTATTGTATTACGAAATGAGCAAGGATGTCGGCCAAAAAATGCCGAAGGCAAATAGCAAAAGCGTTGATTGACGCATTTGACACGTGGTTGACGCAAATTTTGCGTCATCATTCCTTTCCTCCGACTTGGGCCTGTTGATTGGGGCTCGCCGAATCAGGCCTCCTCCCATTCGTCGCCGACGACCAATCCCAGCCGATCTCGGCGCCATTGGTCAGTAATCACGCGAAGACAACAAAACGAGCGGAAATCGACGAAACAACGCTAATGAGACCCTGAATGAACTCACCTCTCGGCGAAAAAGGACCACACGAACCTCGAGATGTCCTCGGTCAACGCCTCGTAGCTGGCCAAGCCGACGCTGACGCCTCTTTGTTGTGGCTGGCGTCCCACGCGCGCATTTCGTACACACGCGTGTGTAGAGTCCAATCTCGCGCTCTGATTGGTCGAGTGCCTGGCAGACGCCGCGGCAGAAGCCGCGCGCTCGACCAATCAGAGAAGTGCAAAGATTCAAAGCTCAATCAGGGTTGCCACTTCTTAACACCGACTTTTATCAACGGCTCTGGTTTTGGCTCTTTTGGCTCTTTTCTTACAAGGAGGAAAATAAGAGGTATTGTCAAGGAATTTATTAAAGTTTGAGAGCTCATTCACCTACTTCGGTTGAATATCAATGAAAATGACTAAAAAGCACGACTTTTCGTACATCAAAGTGGTCGAACGAACAAAATTTTCCTTAAGATTTGGTAAAGTTTGGCTTCTTTTTGAACGTCTGGCCCTAGAATTTGGGCAAAAGTGTCAACCCTGATTGTGACGTAAGTGGCGCGAGAAAGGCTTTCGGAGCCGCACTCAGATCCTCGAGCGGTCCGCGGTGTCAGCGTTATTGATCAAATCCATTCATCACTCCCCTATCATCACTAATACACGTGTGTATATCATATTAACGTTAATGTTATTGTGTGTCTTAATTAAGTGATCAATAGGGGAGAATTATTCGCGTTTATTAAGGGCTTTTTGTGTACGTTTGTTGTGGCGCAGGATGGCGACGACGGCGGGCGACAAGAAGGCGGTGATCAAGAACGCCGACATGTCGGAGGAGATGCAGCAGGACGCGGTGGACTGCGCCATGCAGGCGCTGGAGAAGTACAACATCGAGAAGGACATCGCGGCGTACATCAAGAAGGAGTTCGACAAGAAGTACAACCCCACCTGGCACTGCATCGTGGGCAGGAACTTCGGCAGCTACGTCACGCACGAGACCAGACACTTCATCTACTTCTATCTGGGCCAGGTGGCCATTCTGCTCTTCAAGAGCGGCTAAAGCAATGCACCTCGACGCAAACTAATCCAACAGAGTGTCGATGAGCGTTCTCAACCATTCGAGCCGTAACAAAGTGTGTGTAGAAAGTAATAAGTAGGTTAGTAACACCCATCCCAATGTAGAGAATGGCAGCCAAAGCTCTAATGATTGTCATTTGACAATTCAGAGTCTCGTAGAAAGCTAAGTTACACATTAAAGCTTGGAAGAGACGCGCTTAATTCATTTAATCCCTTTTGGTTGTCGCTGTTGATCGATCCGAAATAAATGAAGCCACCAATGCCTTAGTGCCTCGAACAGCTCTTGAAATCGGAAAATGTATAGTAATGCGAGTTTTATCCGAGGCTTATTTTGTGTAGGAAAAGAGATCAAAGGAGATGTACCTTCACATTAAGCCATCTTTGTTTCAGACCAAAAACATCTTGTGACTTTTAGTTGTTTCGTATAAAACAATCAATAGAACTCGACACTATCCCCATTCATTGGTGTGGACCCCAATTTTCGTGATTGCGGGGACAAAACAGTATTAGGCGATCGTCAGCACTACGTCAGAGCCCAAGGTATGAGTTGCTTTACTCGGAGTTTGAGATTTCTTTCGAGACTCATTAATAATGGTGATCACAAGAAAGACACTAGTAAGGTGTCAATATGACAGTAATGCATTTTGAATGAGGCCATAAATGGATGAGGAGGTACAAAAATCAATGTCCTATCGATCGACTAGACTCGACCTTGGAGCCGTATAGACACGTGTTATAAGGCCCTGAAATTTAAGGCCAACTCGGTTAACACACTAAAGGTATTAGGTAGCAGTTTGTGTACATTTACGAGTCACTTTGACGTCAGTGCATAAAATCCTTTTTTGTTGTGCTGCTGCTGTGATGGCTTCCTTTTGAATAAATCTATTCGGGACTAATATAAGATTTTGTGGCGGTGTCAACCTTTAAGATTACTAATTTCTCATACTTTCGATGTGCTTTGCTGATCAACTTTTTTATTAATTTTTTTTTATTTCTTTTCCGTGACTTTCAGAGAGATAAATGGTTGCATTTTACTTAACACATCAGTTTTTTTAACTCATATTTTAAGAGTTTTTTATGACTTTACTTCGTACTTCAGCTTTTTCTTTGCTTACTAATCGACCCTTTTTCCTTACAACTCGTTCCTTTCCTTTTTGGTAACATTTAATATGTCCTCATTTACTGTACCTATAACTGTGACTTTTTAGGTACGTGTGATGTAATAGGAGGAATGATTTGAATGACCTTTCCGAGAAAATTCGTATCCTATCGATCATTCCTCCAATGACTCAAAATATAGTATTTTTCCATGAAGGTCCAAGTTGTCAAAAAAGGCTCTAGCCTCGGATTGTAGAAAGGAAGAAATCAATCTTTACTGTCTCAAAATGTAAGGAAAGAACATAACATGGTGATTGTGACCATGAAAATTGAAGAAAAATACGTTATTTGTCAAGGAGAATAGAGAGATTTCTTGATCATTTGCTCGAAAAAGGGAAGATCAGAGACGTGTCATGAAATATAGCAATTAATACCTGTTAAAAGAAGTTTGTGGTGAAGAAGAAAAGTTAAAAAGTATGCAATCATTCGCTCAGGCTCTAGTAGTCGTCATTGATAGGAGTCTCGAACTTGCTGCCGTTGTCGTAGATGTCGTCGTCGTGGTTGTAGTTCTTGTTGTGGTTCTCGTTGTTCTTCTCAGTCGTTTCAGAGCCTTAAAGATCAGGAAGCAATCAATCAACATGAGCAACCCGTTGAGGATGGCCATCAGGCCGAGCACGATGCCCACGGTCTTGTTGCTGCCCCTCATGTTCAGGTGGCGCACCAACAGCAGGATGCCCGACAACAGGAACAGGAGGCCGCCCACAACCATGAATATCAGCTCCTACAAAGCACATCAAGCATTCATTAAACACAGGTACGACTTCACTTCATTTGTCAATATCAATGAAATGCTATGAATAAAATTCGTTTTGGGTACTGTTACGCAATGAAGAAATAAATAGTTTATAGTAGTTAGTCTGTCTGCTACTGTATTTACATGTTTGCTCAAGTCAGTCATGTGCGTTTGAGTGTTTGCTCATTTAAGGGCATGCAGTTTACCACAAACAAAACGCCCACTCAAAATAGTACTAAAGGCCTCGTATTTAGAGGAGAGGCTCAAATTGGACTTGATAGAAGGCGCCTTTTTCGGCTTCAATTCAGCAAAATTGAATATTCAATTGCTTCTACTCAAGATTAACTTAATTTGCTTAACACAGCTAGTACAGTAGTGGAGAACAATGCCACTTTTTGAACATGATTTCTGACATGGGACAGACAGGTGGTACTAGAGGAAGCTTAATTTGGCCGCCCTTGACGTAGTACAAGAACAAATGTTTTTTTTACTACACGTTCTGTTGAAATG